>ML779878.1:258210-279778 GCA_009831015.1 Picea engelmannii | reverse complement strand
TATATATATATATATATATATATATAAAGCAATTGAAAGTAAAAAAATTCTTATGGTTCAAATATTTCAATAGTGGATTGCTCACTATGAGGAAGATATATAATTCTTTCTGTGCTCGATATGGATTTTATGTAAATCAGGATCTATCATATGCGAAGAGGTATCAAGTCTCTCAAAGTGAAAACCTTTTTTAAATTGAAAAAACTTGAAAAATGTTTGCACCTCTAGGAATTTGATCATTCTCGATGCATGATTGATTTGGAGTTAAGATGGATCTACATTGGTCTTATTCTTATTACATGTTAGAGAAGGTTGTTTCCATATACTTGATTTAATAATCTTGGGTGTTGATAAGCCATCCATATAATAGGTGAAAGTTCAAATACATTCACAAGGTTGTTGATAAATGTATCCAATCACATATATGCTCACCATGCCACCAAATGTATTAAGGCACATGCAATTGTAGAAGGTCAAAATAGTTTTCTAATGTTAAAGAAGGTTGTTACCATATACTTGAGGCAAATTGTTGATGAGTCACCTATATGGTAGGTGGAAGTTCAAATGCATTTAAAAAGGTGTTTACTAATATATCCAATCACATGTATGCCCACCCACCCAATAGTTGTGAAATATAAAATGTCTAGGAGGTTCACTATGTTTATAAATTTTCACATTGTATCATGTGAAAATCAATTAAGTGACTATTGAAACTCTCTTAGTTTATTTATTTGTGTCCTAAACTTAATCTCAAAGCCAAAACATGCCCAACTCCTAGAATGGAAGGCTAAGTTTCCTCAACGGTGAAGGATTATATTACTACAGGTAAGAGTTTGTTTTAATAGAGAGAAAGAGTGTGGACAATGGATTAAGCTTGTAGGGATACCATGTTTTTATTTCAAAGTGTGTTTTCTTACATTTGTATGATATTTTTTTTTTCAAAATAAATGTGAGCTTTGGGTTCATGTTGGTAAAATTGTGTTTGAGATTGTTGAAAAATCATTTGACAAAAAATTAATGAGGATTGGTAACAGAACTTATTTTTCAAATCGACAAAAAAAATTGGGAAAAATCAACAAATTGTGGAAAGAATTAAAAAATACAAAGTAAATTCATTTTTTTTTCAATTTTTAAACATATAAATGAACAACAATATCAAATAAACACATTGACACATAAATGTGGGAAAAAAACGGATATATATGATGTAGTAGATGCCAAATAAAAAGTGATACATCAAAGTTGACACAGAATTCTGAACCCTAATCACTATCAAATCAAGGACTCAAAAGTGGACAACCAATACAAAATGACATCAAATATATAAATGTACATCATTGTCATGAATCATGTACAATGAAAAATCAAGAAACTTGTGAGAGGATCAAAATAAATTTAATGCGTTTTGAGGGTCATAACTATGTTAAAGGATCATAAATTATAATCATTGTAATTACTTAGTTGAATTTCTAACCTATTGTACTTTTTTTAGTGTCTTTTTTCAAACACACTCCAATTACACCCGCATCTTAAAGTGTTATAGGTTTCGTTGAGGACCCGAATGACAAATTTCTATAAATGTGGTTCTTTTCCACCATAATTTTTCCACCAAACAAGAAAAAAAAAGACTTAAATTACATTTCATTCTCATGGAAAATAGGAAATAAAGAAAACATAATTCAACTTTCAAATAAAACATGTAATTAGAATTTTAAATTCTAATAGCTTATGTGGTATCAAAATACTCCTTTCTTGGATAACATCTACAAAGCCAAATAATCTTCTAGCTTATGGATACATATCCATCTCACAATTAATTTTTCTGCAAACATTAGCATAAGGTACCATCCCTTGGAGACATGTAAGGATCCCTTCCATAACCTTGACATCGAAATCGAAGTTACATGAGTAAGCATAGGTGGAGTTCAAAAGTGTCTCTACATGAATGGGATGATGGAGCATCCAAGTCCATTGACTATTAATCAAATCCCAAATCTTCATGTGTTTTTCATAGTTGGGGGTACCTTTATCCACATAATAATATTCGATAAATTATTTGACCCTATCCATGGCCTCATACAAGTAGCTCATTATGGTATTATCCCCATCAACCAAGTGGAGAACCTTTACCAAAAATTTTCTACCCATGCACACTTTTTGCACTCCTTCACAGAAGGAACTAGTGTACACTAGTTTAGTAACGACTCTCCCTTCCTGTATTGTGTTAAATGCATAATCGGGCCACTCATCATAAGCAAACATTTACTTCAACTCAAAATGACCTTTGAGAACAAATTGAAGAGAAATGAATCTACTATCAAAATGTGTGATTGTAGGATGAAATAACTCTTTGTTTCTTGTGAATTTCTTCATGAGGCTAATAAAAAATGCATGGTGATATATGAAGTGATGCTCCTAGCCCAATCATTGACCTGCAAATGCATGGTGATATATGAATTGATGCTCCTAGCCCAATCACTGACCTCTTTGACAAAGCATATTTTTCCCACATCCTCAAACATCAAATCGATGCAATGGGTAGCACATGGAATCCAAAACACTGCAGGGTGCCTCTCCATTAGCAACCACATAATTAGTTGTATTATCTGTGATTATTCACACAATATGTTGTAAATCAATCTCTTAGATAAACTCATCTAACATTGTTACATCTTTAACTTGTGTCAATGCATCAATAGATTTAATAAACATTATACCCCTAGGAAAATGTACTGAGAAATTAATAAGGTTCCTACCCTTCCCATCTGTCCAACCATTGAACATCACTATGCATCTAGTGGCCTCCTGTGACTTCTTTAGGTCTTTCAATTTAGTATTGATGTCATCCCTTTTTACTTGATGAATTGGTCCTCGTAGCTCTTCGTAGGTAGGGCACTTATACCTTAGACCAACAATAGTGGTAGCATCGCACATTGACTAGAAAAATGGATTGGTCTTTGTAATGCTCAAATGTATGTTGGTCTAGGAAAGCCACCTCCCCACAACCATATGTGCTTCTTGCTTCTTCTTTTCTTTAATCATTGAACGAATAGAAGGTTGTGTCCCATATTTAATTCTTGGAACAAAGAAAGGTGAGGTCCTCATGGAAGGTGAATCTATGGAGTCTCTCAGATTACCTTGAGTCTCAGATATGTATGTGGTTCGTGAGGATTTAACCACTCCATCAGTGGCAAGTTCAACTTTGGTGGTGGTTCCATCTTTCGTCTTTTTATCATTTTCATAAATAGCATCATGGGTAACTCGCATAATCTCTGGGGTTCATTTAATACAAATCCCAACATCATGCCCTTGAAGTCTAGCCTAGTGGTACTTCAATCGGCTAACCACTCCTATCATGGCCTACCCACACAATTTACAAGAAAATCTTTATGAGTTTGTCTCATGTTCAGGTTTACCATAGTACCAAAATGGGTTCAAAGGCTTAGACATATTGACAAGTCAATATTCAACTTCCAACATCAAACCTAAAGTAAAAAAAAAAAATGAACATAAAAAAATGTTTGAAAAAAAATAACTTGCTAGTAAAAGAAAAATAGACCCATAAACTATTCTTTCAGTCTTGAAAAATAATAACGAAAGATAAGAAACATACATTTTGAAAACCTTAACATAAATTTAGAAAAAAAATAAAAATTAAGATGGTATAATTTGAAGAAAAAAAAAACTAATTAAGATGGTGGAATTTGAAGAAATACCAAAGATGTGAGAATATGAACACACTAGATAGACAAGATAAACAGAGAAAAATTGACCCTTGCTCCTATTTAAAAAAAAAAACTAAATTTTTTTTATGATGATGAGAAAAATGGTTTGGTCCTCCTAGAACTGGTCGTTGATAATGGAAAATGTACTGAGAAATTAATAAGGGTCCTACCCTTCCCATCTGTCCAACCATTGAACATCACTATGCATCTAGTGGCCTCCTGTGACTTCTTTAGGTCTTTCAATTTAGTATTGATGTCATCCTTTTTTACTTGATGAATTGGTCCTCGTAGCTCCTCGTAGGTAAGACACTTATACCCCAGACCAACAATAGTGGTAGCATCACACATTGACTAGAAAAATGGATTGGTCTTTGTAATGCTCAAATGTTTGTTGGTCTAGGAAAGCCACCTCCCCACAACCATATATGCTTCCTGCTTCTTCTTTTCTTTAATCATTGAACGAATAGAAGGTTGTGTCCCATATTCAATTCTTGGAACAAAGAAAGGTGAGGTCCTCATGGAAGGTGAATCTATGGAGTTCAACTTTGGTGGTGGTTCCATCTTCATTATTTTTATCATTTTCATAAATAGCATCATGGGTAACTCGCATAATCTTTGGGATTGATTTAATACAAATCCCAACATCATGCCCTTGAAGTCTAGCCTAGTGGTACTTCAATCGACTAACCCTTCCTATCATGGCCTACCCACACAATTTACCAGAAAATCTTTATGAGTTTGTCTCGTGTTCAGGTTTACCATAGTACCAAAATGGATTCAAAGGCTTAAACATATTGGCAAGGCAATATTCAACTTCCAACATCAAACCTAAAGTAAAAAAAAAAAATGAACATAAAAAATGTTTGAAAAAAAATAGCTTGCTGGTATAAGAAAAATAGACTCATAAACTATTCTTTCATGCTTGAAAAATAATACCAAAAGATAAAAAAACATACACTTTGAAAACCTTAACATAAATTTAAAAAAAAAACTAATTAAGATGGTGGAATTTGAAGAAAAAAAAAACTAATTAAGATGATGGAATTTGAAGAAATACCAAGGATATGAGAATATGAACACACTAGATAAACAACATAAACAGATAAAAATTGATCCTTGCTAGGATTTTTAAAAAACCTAAACTTTGATGATGAGAAAAATGGGTTGGTCCTCCTAGAACTGGTCGTTGATAATGGTAAGCCCCTTCCCTCTCGTTCCTCCACAATCGACTCTTAAGAGGGTCAAAATTGCTGCGCTTTTTCCTATGTTTGGGCAATGTTTTGCCAAAATCGCGATGTCCGATTTGTTTGAAAACTGTGATTTTTTCAAGTGATTTTTCGTTTTAAGATGTGCATAACGAAAAATCGCGATGTTGCCGACTTCTTCATCTAATTTGTGAGTACCAAGCTTGTGTGAAGCCATTAGCAAAGATAAACAAACATAATTGTTTTGTCATAGTATTTGTGAGAAGGAATAAGGTCATTAACAACCCATCAAGAACCCATGGCTTGCATGAAATAATATGGGCGTCCTGTACAGTCTATAGAAGCTGTAGAATGGAGATATCTTGCTTGTGGAAGTGGGTCTCATAACATCCAAAGAGTGTGTGAGCAAGCCAAACAAAAGGCAGGCTGCCACAAGAAATAAAAGCTAGTTCTGTCGTAAAGCTACAGAAGTCCAAAAAAGGGAGAAAAAAAATCAGATTTGAAGAGAAATGCATGGCTGAAATAATTGAAATTCATCGTTAGAAATATGAAAATGTTTGGATATGCTCCTCGGGTTGTTCATGTCCGCGGAATGATGCCATTGAATGAATTATTAAATCGATTTCCAAAATATTATTTGTATTTGCACCTTCTTATCAGCTCTTTGTCACTATTGGGTGCCCACATGAAGGAGAGGATCTGTGAGATCAAAATTCAACAGTCGAATTGGAAGTATATCTGCAATCGTGTTATTTTAAACGTTTTACGGAATGATTTTTTTTCTTGATTTTGGGAATATTAGTCAGAAATTGTTAGATTCTTAAGTGATTATATCTGTGTAATCAGAGTGTCTAGTCGTTTCTCAACATGTTGAATTCATTTCTGCATTCAAAAAACAACAAAAAAATAGTGATTTCGTGTAGATTAATATGACCAAATAAAACATTTCTTAGAACAATTAAACAATTAATAAATAGTAAAAAAATTATGAATCAATTTAACTCGTAGTAAACTAATAATTTTATACTAACAATTGAATTTAGATAAGTTTAATTCTTTCCTTTTATCATTTTTAAATATTTATAAATAAATAAAAAACACATTTTTTTAAAGAGAAATTTTTTTTTAAAGAGAAAATAATGTGAAAGATAAAATATCATCCTTAAAGTTAAGTTTTATGTTCTAACTATATAAGTACATTTTGTTGATTGGTTTTAAAGTTTTTAATTTAGGTTTAAATTATTTTTAAATAATTATAAAAAAAAAATTATACAACTAGAAAAAGTGAGAGGTTTTATAAATGTCGCAAGGGAATTTTACTATGGTTTGAATCCCATTGAAAAAAAAAACTCTATGAACTTTCTAATGAATAATTGAAAAGAAGATTTCATAAACGTTGTATCATTGTATGAGAGGAATACGAATGGTAAAGGTTTATCTATATTTTAAATTTTGAAAAATAGATAGATTTTTAAATTTGCAATGAATTTTTAGTTATTTATATAAGAAATTTAAAAAAAAAAAACACATATTTTTGTTGTTTATCGGTTATATTTGTATTATGAATACTTATGCTTAATGGTTTTGAGGTGTTATAGATATAATGGTGGTTTTAGTTTTAATGTTTGAGGTTATTTTTAATCATTTTTAAAACATGCTATTCATTATAGCATATTCTAAGCACTTGTCCATACTGTAGTTTTGGAAATGCAAACTCATTCTATTACTTAGACCAATTCATAATGGTTTTGAAAAAAAATAAAAATATGCAATGGTTTTCAAGAAGATGAATTGAGCTCTCTTTATCTCTATGAGTTGCATGTATTGCACATGAATTGTTGAGAATCTGACTCACATCCATGTAAAGTAGTCCTCTTGAATCCTAATACCTAAGAGGACATGGAAAATTGATGATTTAGAGTTTATAAAAACTGTTGTAATTCTTGAGTGAAAAGTCAAGTCATGACCCTAGAGCATTGATTAACTTTTCCAATATATAGTTATAGTTGTCATGTTGGAAATAGATGTGCTCCAACAAGAGACATTTCTTATGTAGGTAATTTAAGTTTAGATCATAAAAAAAGATCTATGAAGAAGTGGATGCAAACAAATATAGATAACAAACTTGTGTTGAAGTAAAGTAAGATGCATGGATGTTTTGGCTATTGAAATATTGTAACTGCGAAGAGTATTCTATTTATTATTCATTAGATCAAATCCCCTTTTGTGGATTGATCATGTCGGGCATTGTAATTGACCAAATCCCCTTTTGTGGATTGGTCAAACCCTAATTGTATTATGCAAATTGAGAAGTCGGCCCCCAGGCAATTAAAGTGGCTTTAACCACTCAGAAAGACAAGTCGGCCCTACCCAGCGAAGAGACACCTTTTCAACACCTACCAGTTTGTATAAATAAAGGAAGCCAACACCTCATTTGTTCACTCACTCAGCTCACTCATATAGTGCGCAAGTTTGAAGGAAGTTGCAGTTGCCAGTTGTCGAAAGAAGGAAGAGAGAGAGGTGCTTTGATCAGTGGAGGATATTCTCTAGTGTTTGGTTTATTGTCTTGGCATTGTATTGGCTATCTATATTAAGGAAGTTTTTGTTGTGCTTTCTTCCCCATGAGGGTTTCCCAGGATAAATGTTGTGTATCTTGTGATTGTGTTTCTCTCAGTGATCCTATCTATGCTATGGTTGCTAAGCTGAAGAAATCATCTTTCACTAGATAAAGAAAAACGTCATTGTTGTCGTACAAGAAAATTAGGGCTTTTTATTGAAGAGGAATTTCGGTCCAAAAATCATCTAGAAAAGTGTGCCCTAACCTAGGGAACTCATTGGCACCTTCAGCGCACCTTTTTAGTGGATAGAACTCCCAGAAAGTGAAACCCTAGTTTTCACCGATACCAGAAGTACCAAGAAACCAGAAGCACTAGTCCAGAAATCCGTTGGTCAAGTTTGAAGGGGAAAATTTTGGATTTTCTAAAATCTAACTACACTAGGCTACTCGCCTCAGCCAAGCACACCTCCTGGTAAGTTCAAAATTCAATTCTGAGCATTTTCAATTTTTGGTCATTTTCCTAGCTCCAGGTAAAGAAGTCTGCAAGCACTAAGCTTGTTGACAAGCTAGAAGGTGTGGAAAAATTTCGGCTTGGAAGTATAGGATTTCACTCATTCTTGAAGAGAATGACCTAGCAAGATTCATTAAAGAATATGTACTAGAACCTTTCGATGTTGCAGCTAGAAGAAATTGAAGATACTATAGATGAAGATGAACTTATAATGACAACCCTTAATGATCTCACAAGACCTTGGGATACATTCATCCAAACTATTTGTGCCAGAAAGGAGAAACCAAAATTTGACAGTCTTTGGGAAAAATGTGTTCAAGAAGAAGCAAGAGTAGCTAACCGAGAAGCATTGTTATCAAGAGATGAAGATCAATCCCTAGCTACTCATACTAAAGGAGGAAGAAATAAGTCTTACTTCCAGAAAGAAACTCATAAGGAGTCTCACCCCAAAAACAAATTCATACATAAAGAATCTCACCCTCCAAGGAGATTCCAAAAGTTTCAGAAAGGTCAAAGAAGAGAAAAAGATTTCTCATCCTGCCAATGTTACCATTGTGACAAGATGGGACATATTGCTAAGCATTGTCCAGCTAGACGAGAAGAATACAAGAACAGAAACAAGAGGTACCATGCCCATGCGGTTGAAGATGAAGAGCCACTCACAAAGATGATAAAAGAACATATTAAAGACTATGTCTTAATCTCTTCCCTCTCAGGATCAGTGTCACCTGGTGAGGACACTTGGCTCATATATAGTGGTGCTTCCAAGCACATGACAGGTCAAAGAGACATTCTCTCTTGCCTTACAGAAAAGAAGTTTCCCCAGAAAGTTACACTTGGAGATGATTATCAATACCCTATCAAGGGAGTAGGAGAATCAAACTACAAGCTTGATTCAGGGACCCCAATGAAGATGAAGGATGTACTATATGTACCAGGTTTGATAAAGAACTTACTCTCTATCTCATCTTTAGAAAATAAAGGCTTCAGAGTTGCCTTCATAGATGGAGAAGTTCTTATGTGGACCAAAGGAAAAACCATGGAAGAAGCAATTGTTATTGGAAAAGAAGAAGGTGGCTTGTATAAGCTAAAGGGTCACTCAGAAGCAGCCTTGACCCATTCCATTGAGAATCCATGTGAATTTTGGCATAGAAGATTGGCTCACATCAACTACAAAGAATTACCATATGTAAGCAAGGCAGTCACGGGTCTACCAAAATTCAAGGTTGACCATGAAGGAGTGTGCAATGGATGTGCACAAGGAAAGAACATCAAGAACCATTTCCCAAAGAGAGACAATAAAACAGAAGGAGTCCTAGAGCTCATTCACTCAGATGTATGTGGCCCAATTCCATCAACCTCCATCGGTGGGTATGTATACTATGTATCTTTTATTGATGACTATTCTTGTAAATTTTGGGTTTACTTTTTGAAATCAAAAGATGAAGTGTTCAGTAAATTCAAGGAATTCAAAGCCTTGATAGAGAATATTTCTAAAAGAAATATCAATATACTCAGGTCAGATAATGGAGGAGAATACACCTCAAAAGAGTTTGCAAACTTTTGCAAAGATGTCAGGATCAAGAGGGAGCTCACCACTCCCTACAATCCTCAACAAAATGGTGTAGCAGAAAGAAAGAACAGAACTATAATGGAAGCATTGAAGACCATGATCCATGATCAAGATCTTCCAATGCACTTATGGGCAGAAGCAGCAAGAACAACATTGTATGTACAAAATAGAGTGTCCCATAGTTCACTTGGGTTCAAAACCCCTGAAGAGATGTTCTTCAAAAAGAAACCAGAAGTAATCCATCTCAAAATATTTGGCTGCCCAGTATTTGTACACATTCTGAAAGAGAAGAGAACCAAGCTAGACCTTTCAGGAAAGAAGGGAATATTTTTTGGATACTATGAGGTATCCAAGGCCTTCAAAGTGTATATACCAAGTTACCATCATATTGATATCAGCAGGGATGTAACCTTTGATGTGTGATCTCTTAGAGAAGGAGCCCACTTGCTTTGAAGAAGCCATTCAGAAGAAAGAATGGGCATATGCCATGACACAAGAATACCAATCCATTATAAAGAATGATGTATGGTAAATAGTTCCCAGACCAAAGAGAAAGGATGCGGTATCTTCCAAATGGATTTTCAAAATAAAACATGTTGCTGATGGAAGTATTGAGAAATATAAAGAAATATTTGTTGCTTGTGGCTTTTCTCAAAAGGAAGTCATTGACTATGAAGAGACGTTTTCCCATGTAGCCAAATACACTTCAATCAGAACCATCATAGATCTTGCAGCTAAGATGAAGTGGAATTTGCACCAAATGGACGTGAAAACAACCTTCTTGAATGGTGTCATTGAAGAAGAAGTGTATATAGAACAACCTCAAGGGTTTGAAGTTGAAGACAGGAAGACTCATGTATGCAAATTGAAGAAGGCTCTGTGCGGATTGAAACAAGCTCCTAGAGCTTGGTATGGAAGGATTGACAGTTTCCTGACGAGCTTGGGATTTACCAAGAGTAAAGTTGATTCTAACCTTTACTTCAAGGTTATGAATGACGAGCCTGTTATATTGTTGTTGTATGTGGATGACTTATTCTTAACATGAGAAGAAAAGCTCATTGTTTATTGTAAGAAGAAGCTCGCTACAGAATTTGAGATGAAAGACCTTGGCCTAATGCACTATTTCTTAGGCCTTGAGGTCTGGCAAAGCCCAGAGAAGACATTCCTTAACCAAGGGAAGTATGAAGTTGAAATACTGAAAAGATTGATATGTTGGAGTGCAAGTCCATGAATACACCCATGGAAACAAATTTGAAGCTCTTGGTTGACACTTTGTCATAATTGATTGATGCTACATTGTACAGACAGATCATTGGATCGTTGATGTATCTGATGAACATTGGGCCAGATATATGTTTTTCTTGAACACCTTGAGTCAGTTTCTGGTAGATCCCAGACGTTTTCACCTAGTAGCTGCAAAACATGTGATGAGGTACCTTAAGGGTACATTAGATTGTGGCCTCAGTTATAATGGAGATCATAACTTCAGACTGAGTGGTTATACTAATTCAGATTGGGTTGGAAGTGTCTCTGACAGAAAGAGCACTTTAGGATGTTGTTTCAGTCGAGTTAGCCATGATCTCATGGAAGAGTAGGAAGCAATAAAGCATTGCTCTCAGCACGACAGAAGCAGAATACATTGTTGCATGTTCCGCCAGTTGTGAAGCCATATGGCTTCGGAAGTTGTTAACAGATCTATTTGATCTGGAGATGGAAGCAACTGTGATCCTATGTGATAACCAGAGTTCCATAAAGATGACAAAGAACCTTGTGTTCCATGACAAGTCAAAGCACATAGAGATCCGATATCATTACATCCGTGATATGGTGCAGAGAGGAGCCATAAAGCTCCAATATGTTAGCACGGATGAACATGTTGTTGATGTGTTGACCAAGCCTCTATCTCATGTAAAGTTTGAGCACTTTCGAGATAAGCTTGGTGTAGTCCGAAAGGACCTCCCTCGAAAGGGGGAGTAGTGTTGAGATGTCAGCCTAGTGCTGAAGATTTCCATATTTGTGTTGATGTTGTTGTGATGCCAGCCTCGTGTAGTGATGTCGGCCTAGTGTTGAATATTTCCAGCTTCGTGTTGATGTTGTTGTGATGCCAGCCTTGTGTTGTGATGCCATCCTAGTGTTGAATATTTCCAACTCCGTGTTGATGTTTTTGTGATGCCAGCCTAGTGCTAAAGATTTCAAGTTTCGTGTTGATGTTGTTTTGATGCCAGCCTAGTGCTGAAGATTTCCAGTTTCATGTTGATGTTGTTGTGATGCCAGCCTCGTGTTGTGCCAGCCTAGTGCTGAAGATTTCCATCTTCGTGTTGATGTTGTTGAGATGTCAACCTCATGCTAAATATTTCCAGCCTTGTGTTGATGTTGTTGAGATGTCAGCTTCATGTTGAATATGTCCAGCCTAGTGCTGATGTTGATGATACTCTAGCCTTCATGTTGTGATGTTGTTGTTGTTGATGATGCTCCAGCCTTTGTGCTATGATATTGTTTTTGTTGATGTTGTATCAACCTTGTGTTGTTATTGATGATGATGTATTAGTGTTATACTAATCCATGTTGATGCAGAGGATGATGCCATTCCATCTCCCTGTTGTGAATGATGATATTGATGATGAGAAAAACTTTCGATGATTTATAGATATGTCAGTCATTGTTCCAGATGATGTTGATGTTGTTTCCCTCTCTCTCTCTCTCCTGATGATGTTGTAGAATACCCTTCTTGTTAAGGGGAAGTGTTGAAATATTGTAGTTGTGAAGAGTATTCTATTTATTATTCATTAAATCAAATCCCCTTTTGTGGATTGATCATGTTGAGCATTGTAATTGACCAAATCCCCTTTTGCAGATTGGTCAAACACTAATTGTATTATGCAAATTGAGAAGTCGGCCCCCGGGAAATTAAAGTGGCTTTAACCACTTAGAAAGACAAGTCGGCCATGCCCAGCGAAGAGACACCTTTTCAACACCTGCCGGTTTGTATAAATAAAGGAAGCCAACGCCTCATTTGTTCACTCACTCAACTCACTCATCTAGTGCGCAAGTTTGAAGGAAGTTGTAGTTGCCAATTGTCGGAAGAAGGAAGAGAGAGAGACGCTTTGCTCAGTGGAGGATATTCTCTAGTGTTTGGTTTATTGTCTTGGCATTGTCTTGGCTATCTATATTAAGGAAGTTTTTGTTGGGTTTTCTTCCCCATGAGGGTTTCCCAAGATAAATGTTGTGTATCGTGTGATTGTGTTTCTCTCAGTGATCCTATCTATGCTATGGTTATCTAGTAAATTGAAAAGAAACCTAATAATAGCTTAAACCTTAACATTGGCATAGTATAAACAATGTTACAATAAGAAAATTGTGTGGTATTGGTTAAGATAGTTGGGCATTTAATGGCATGATTGAATTTGCATGTGCCATTGAGATGATGATGGAATGATTTTATTCAAAACTAAGTTGTAGTTCAGGCTGAAAATTTTGGGTACAATGTCATAGTCCTATGTTATATTTGATTCATGGTCTATTAGGCTACTATTAGTTTGATGTAAATCATTTAAATAATCATTGGTATGCTTATTTTATGTACATGCAACAAGTCCAAGATGGAGTGATATGATGATGTAATTGGGCATATGGTAGTAAGCCTTGTAATCATGTGTACCCCATGTAATTTTGGTCCTATCATATTATTGATCCCCAAGTTTGGTAGTAAGCCTTGTTGTTCAAGCATGCATGTTGTAACACAATCATAATGGTGCTTATTTGACTAAGTAGCTATGAGTGAGGTGATTATCACTCATAGGAAGAGAGGATGTGACATGCCATCTATACAGGTATGGGGTGTTAGGTGTACCCATATTCTATTTTGATAATGGATTGGAGATATTGGCAACAATCTTCGATGAGGGGGAACAATATGGTATTCTCATATTTTTGAGATATTGGGACCAATTTCTAATTAAAAGAGGAGTTTAAAATGTTGATGAACCATGTAGGTGAAGGTTTCCTATTAGGGAGAACAACGACTCAAGACCCATGTATCCTAGTAGATGGTTATCTTTTTATATGCACATTAACAAATGTTTTTGTTTTTCAAGTACAAGTTTCGAAGATTCAAGTAAATCCCATAGATGATGGAGATTGAATACATACGTTGAAGATTGATTGGACCAATTGAAAGAAACCATATACAATTGAATACTTGAATAGATTCATGTGATGATGAAGAAGAATACTAGGCGAACTATAAATCAAGACAAGTACTCAGTAAGAGGGAGTGTTAGAGTGTATGTCACCCCACTTGTCTTATTTTTGGTACATGTTAGTGTAATTTATTGGTAAATCACCCATATGGTAGGTGGAAATAGGAATGCATCCATGAGGTTGTTGACAAATGTATTCAACCACATGAATTCCAACCCATGTGATCAAGTGCATTGAGTCACATACAATTATAAAAGGTCAAAATAGTTGGTTGAGATATGATGCTAAGTGGGAATAATTGTGGGCTAGTAGTTGTGAAAGATAGATACATGATCAATGATTAGGAGGTTCATTACGTGCTATAAATAAGCACATCATATCAAGTGAAATTCAATTAAGTAATCTGAAGTGAGTATTGAAACTCTCTCTCAATTATGTTTTCCCTACAATATGAACTTTATAAGAATTTAAAATAAATCACTTTCCTATCCTTTGACACCCTTCATTCGACATATCTTCTCTTTCTTCATTCAAGGCATGAAATTGAACTATCTAACTTTGAACTTCTTCGTAGGTTATGGAATCTGAGTTTTACACACTCACATGCTTCAATATCACAATGATACCATTTTGGAGAAGGAGACTTACATACACATAAGATGTGCAATATAATTTTATTATGTATTTAGTCAATTCATACAATGAGGTTGATCCCCTTATATCGAATTCATTCGTTAGTTAAACTACAAATAAGACCTAATTACCTCATCTAATAATTTTATGTCTAATACTTTATAACAAGGCTTTTATTATGTTTATTACATTGAGCTATATTGAAGTATTATACTCCAACAACAATTTGTCCATCATGAATTCATGTGTAAAGTCAAATTCAAGTAATTGTAAATCATAACGATAATTCATTTTAATTACAACCATATAATTGGTTTTATAACAAAAACTATATTCAATGTCATTAAATCATCTCATTTCATGGAGCATTCATACCATTAAATAACAAAGTGCAAAACAGATATGGAAAAGACAATGGAAAAGATAAATACTTATCTTGATTAACAAGTTTCCTAAACAATTTGTTGCAAAGAAATGGAAACAAACAATAGTAGGTACATTGCATGGATATGACCCCCAATCTAGACTATGAGACCACAAGGGTGAAAAAAAACCTATAGTGCTTATCTCTCAATCAACCAAATTCCCATGTTGTTGCAAGAATCAGCCACAAACTTTCCTAGGCACCTCCTCAAGCACTCAATCAGTTCCTAGACCACCCTCCTCTCTATTATTTAGTAGCACAAGCTCAAGAATTCCCTTTTGTGCATTCAATCCTAAAAACAATCCTTCCCAACAAGTTCATAACTCAAGCAATGGTGTCCAATTCACTATTTTTCCTCTTGGAAGACTTGAATGGTAGAGCATCCATGGAAATTATCCAATTGAACTTATGATTTCCTCACAACCACAAACTCTTTCTCAAATTGACAATTATAACCTTAGAGAATTATTTAAAGCCACGTACTCACTATAGGGCCATATAAATCTTAATATTATGGTTCATTGTGTAAGTTTGGATATAATTATGGGTTGGATATTCATTTGAGGTTGCATGGAAACTGGGTGAAGAACAACAAAATAAGTATCCCAAGATAAACCCATGCTTCATACACCTTCCCTTTGCATGAGACCATATGTTGTCTTCAAAGTACATTGTCATTGTATTTGGACATATGAGATACTTGGGTGAGGATTTATCCATTTGATATGTGGCAAGAAAATTTTAATAGTTTTCCCATTGAAATTCCCTTTTCATCCCCTCTCATGGATTGATAATTTACATGTTCCTTTTCAACCGTTAATTGGTTATTATGTTTATATTTTTCACTTCTTAACATAATATTTTTTCATGTAATTTCATGATGTAACCCCATGATACCTAGGAAGTTGGATTTTTTTGATAAAAATAAAGTAATCAATTCTAAACTCCAACTCATGACCATTTGCTTGTTGCACTTTTGTAACCCCATGATACTTAGGAAGTTGGAATTTTTTATAAAAATAAAGTAATCAATTCTAAACTCCAACTCATGACCATTTGTTTGTTGCACTTTTGCATTGGACTCCATATTGGGAATGCTTATTTACAATAGTTACATAGAAGATTCATAACAACTCAACACATTGTTTGACACCCATCGAATCAACCATCTCATTACATTATACATAATATAGTTTAGTATATCTCAAGGGTCACAACTAGGGTATCACTATCTCTTTCTCTCTCCATATTTGCATCCTTTGAATTCCAATCCAAAATCATTTGAATGTATTTCATTATATATATATTTTATGTGCATTTATGTGCCAAAATTTGAACCTTCTTTTGCATTCTCATATAGGCTAAATCTGCACATTTTCTGGTATAATGCACCCAAAAAATGATACATGTGTGTATTGGTGTTCTTCTATCCAATGTGAGTGATCAAATGTTCCTTCATTGAATCGAGAACGATTCTCTTTGTCTTGGACTCCTCTTTATTATGCCTGGCTAACAATTTTAGATCGATAGGTGGAATGATCTATTTCTCAACATGCTCCCAAAGCTAAGCCTCTTCCAATAACATATGCAATCAACACTTCCAATGTGTAAAATTGGAAGCACCTTCCAACCTACCACATTGTCTAATATTGAGAGTAGTCATCCTTGCAAATAAAGCAACTTCAAAGAAAAATTAGCTACAAATCAAGTAGATAACCCTTATTGGGTTCAAGCACTTCTTCCTAAGTGCACTAGAGTTTCACACCCAACAACCTATAATTGGTCAAACACCTTCCCTAGGAATGAAACAATTATAACACCTTGATGCCCATTATTGTCATCAATGGGTTGTCTCGTTTTTTTAAAAAGTATACATTAATGACCGATAATCAAATGGTCTCTCCCATGTTCGACATCGACTCATTTATTCACATGGTGTAGATTCATACCTTTGGCATATTTGGATTGAAGACCTTGGGTTGTAGTATCATTTCCTCTTTATGTTGTTGCTTGAGTTTGGTAGACAGTACCACCTACCTATATGACATTGGTACTTTTGAAGAAACAATGTATACACCTTACAATTATAGTTGTTCTCTTGATGTACACTAAGACATAGAACCACTTTGTATTTTCTCGTGGTTATGATCTGTATTTGACATGGATCCACCATGTATCTTAACCGTGGCCCTGATTTCTTCATCTTATATACTTCATGAATTGGTAGAGTACTTGATTTGGAAACCATCTTTTTTCACACATGAGCATGGGTATGCTCACCTCGAGGAATAGAGTCATCTAATACTTTGGGTTTTTTTGCAGGTAATTTATCGATTTGAAGTTGGTTGGAATCCAACTAGTCCCACTTGACAACTTCCTCTATTGTTTTATAATGTATTTCATTCACCAGCTCCCCTTTTGACCTCATAAATTAGGGGAAATTTGTTATAGCATTATCTGACACCATCATGTCTCTAATTCTCATATGGCCTTTATAATGATCACTTGTAGTCATTGTTCATCCCAAAGCATATTAAAAAAAAACATTGTTTACCACTTACATGCTCTTTTCCCATGAGAAAGGTGCATGTACCTTGAAAAATGAGCAAAAGTATGATAAATGCATGAAAATCGCGTGCTCCTGAGCAGGGTTTACATGATTCATACATATATACCTCCCTAAAACTCATTACCAACTACCTCAACCAATTCATAAGACTATAAAACAAGGCTTGATGTTGGAGAAGGGGCAGAACTACCATATTGGCCCCCTCATGTTGGAGCAATTATATGTGATCGTATATCTAAGCTTTTATGACCTTCTTGTCGTAGAAGCTCGAGTTTATGAGTTATGGATTCTTCCTTTGGATTTGAGGTTTAAAATTCCTAGTTTTATCAATCCTTTTCTTGGTAAGGAGTCAAAGTCTAGAAGTTTTCTTAAGTGGCCCACAATCGTAGGAACCCATATGAAAATTATGAAAGGTGCTAGAAACATAATATCACGTACATTTGTAATATGTTGTTATTAATGATAAAATGAATATCTCTCTTCTCTCTCCCCCCCCCCAAAAAAAAAAATACAATTGTTCTTCTTTGATTATTGATTTCAATTGGTATTTGTATGTGTGAATTAACTTGCCTGATAAGTTAGTTAAAGTTAGCTATTTTCATACTTGCTTTCTTGATAACGAATTGAACTAAGAAAGGTTGTTGTTTCTTTGTGTCTAGGTTTCCTATTCTAGATTGGATTGGTGAAAAGTATAGTAGAATTGATGTACAAGATACATCTCAAGGAAACCATCGAAACAAGGTACTTGATTTCTTCAACCAACAAATAGTTATTGCAAGTAGTGAAAGTCTATTTTTGGGAAAATAAGTTTGTGATTCTTCATATTACTCTATGATAGCTTGACCCTAACAAGTAGGATGTTTTTATCTGCAGCAAAACGGTATTAATTAAGTGGTGATTGTCAGTATTGTCCTTTGATTTGCACACTTTTTGTCCCAACTAGCATGGAAATGAGGTACACGAAACACCTTGTAGGGGGTGCTCATTGGGTAGGTGATTTTTTTGACACAAGAAACAAATGATCACTTGAAATTTTGTTTCTAAACAATGGATGATCTATTATTATAAGGTTTAAATTTATTGTTACATGATGAAGGTCCATCTACTGGTTGGAAAAAGAGTCAATAGTTTTGCAAAAGTTTATATAGGGTGTTATATAGGTGGAAGGGATTGTGCCTTGAATGACCATCCATACTATTAGACAAAAAGAGTATGGGAGACATTGGAGGCACCGAGTTTTGGGAATTTCTCCTAAAATTCTTTCAAAATCCTCGTACAATTGATGATCAAAGTCATTAATTGATTTTCCAAGATTCCAGTGAGCATTGATGAAGGCAAGGATGCTTGTGGTGGGTTGGATGATTTCCCTCCATTCCTTCAAAACTCATATTTTACATCAAGAAAACTATTGGATGGGGGAATATGCCTCTCCCACTGTTGAAGTGCAAATTCATGTAGTGTACCAATGAAGTAAGTGATTTTTAACAAGTTGATATGTTGTTATGTTGAGGTGGAAGAAGGATATTGAAATATTTTCCACTAGAAGCATGTGTAACTTCCCATCTATCAATCCATAGTAAAGTGAAATTTGAGGAAAGGTTCTACTGGTCATGGTCAAAGATCAAGTCATGGAAATCATAGAATATATGTTGGAACATATAAGAGTAAGCTACAGGAAGAGATTGGTGTTTGGTTTTGAACCAAGGCGATGGATATAGAAGTACTTGGTTTTGAAGTCAATTCCTCCCACTTTATATGAGATTTGATAGAATGCATAGTAGTAATGACTTATTTCTTTAATACCAATCTAAATGTTCCTTTGTAGGAAATTCATTTTGTAAATTTGAATAAAAATGGTTTAAATCCCTAACTAAGATGCAATCCACAAACTACATGTTCTCCTTGTTTGCATCCTAAATGAGGGTGTTAAGAATATATAAAACTCTCTTGTTGTTCTTTTGTTCAAAGTTAAAAGTAATTATCACAAGACATAAAAACTTCGGGAAAATGTGTACCACTAAAAACAACCAAAAATAATATTACAACATAATTTTACCACTACAAAAAACAATAAAAACCCATATGATATGATATTACATTAAACATATTTCTCCCAATATTAAAATGTAAGTATATAAACTATATTTAAACACATAAAAAAAATACTAAAGAACAAAAATAATGCGCAAAATAAAAATGGTAACCAACTTAACAATAGTGATATGAACATTATAGAATTTAGGATGAAAACAACATAATCTAAATTACCTACAGTTATGCATATATTAAAGCATGATCAACAAAAATATAAATAATTAAATCAAAGAATAAGTATACATGTTTTACACAACATAGAAATTGGTTAAATCAAAGAATAATTATACATGTTGTACACAACATAGAAATTGGTTGGCTTTCAAGAAACCAATAACATTATTGATATGTCATCGTTTATGTATTATTTTCTATTGGTTGGCTTTCATATCAACAAAAATATAAATAATTAAATCAAAGAATAAGTATACATGTTTTACACAACATAGAAATTGGTTAAATCAAAGAATAATTATACATGTTGTACACAACATAGAAATTGGTTGGCTTTCAAGAAACCAATAACATTATTGATATGTCATCGTTTATGTATTATTTTCTATTGGTTGGCTTTCATGAAACCAATAGCATTATTGATATGCCATAGTTTATGTTTTATTTTCTTGACATAAAACATAATGGCCAATGGTTGGCTTTCAAGAAACCAATAACATTATTGATATGTCATCGTTTATGTATTATTTTCTATTGGTTGGCTTTCATGAAACCAATAGCATTATTGATATGCCATAGTTTATGTTTTATTTTCTTRACATTAAACTATGTTTTATTTTCTTGACATAAAACATAATGGCCAAATTGAGTATATATAGTAAGACAGTGAAACTTAATCACCATAAGAGCACTACTTGATTCACAAGTCTACCCAAATTAGTGTGCTATAATAATATGTAATTCGTATAAACGTGTGATACTACATAAGAATGGAGTGGAGGGGCTTCGTGCTTAAAATGCCTACATGATTCAATAATTGCCCAAGTAAAAGTCTAATGGAGGTATTATGATCTTGATGAGATAGTTTGGCAAATCGAGGATGTCAGGTAAAATAATAATCATGTTTATTTGTAGAATAAAGCTACACAAGGTTGATTTTATTAAAAAAAAAATTAAAGAGGAGGGATGTAATCTTTCAATTTTGATTTTCCATTTTTATTTGGATTTTTTTTTACTATTATAATATATTTTCTAATAATGTTTTGAAGTTTTTTTTTATAAGGAAAACCATTTGGATCTATATTTTTTTCATTATGTGCTTAATTTAGAATATGAGATAATTTCATTCCTCTTTGGAACTCAATTTAAGGAGGTATTTAATTACCTCTTCCTTTATCCATTTTAGGAAGATCATAGTCGCTACAAAAAAATCCATAATAGTTTCCTTCTAAGGGTAAGAATATTTATTCTTGAAATGTGAGATTGCAATCTGACTTGTAGAAGAAAAAGAATCACGTAACTCACCTCTCACATATTGAATTCACCATATTGTATTTTGTGCTTTCTAAGCAGCACCCTATTTGTGGAAGAATGATGTGTTATTGTGTCCAAATTCCAACCAAATCACTCTGGTCTTGATTCACCCTCTGGTTTCCTCCCAAGTAAGGAGATTGTTTGTTTCATTTTCCAATACCTTTAGTTCCTCCAACCAAACTTGTTGTAAACCCCAAACTTGTTGGAAACCCCATTCTCTGTGTGTACATGGATACTTTTTATTTTCTCCTCAACTTCCTTCATTTTTGTGACAACATCCCCAAATTTCCTTCTTGACCACTCTTTTGAGACCTCTTTTGCCTTGAGAATTTTTTTGAAAATGGACCATGCCATATTCCTCCACTCTAGAATGAAAAGGGACCCAAATATTCTTGATTAACTCAATATAGTTAGTATATCTCAACTAATGAGGATTGAATTTGTTAAGATCCAAATATATCTGAATACAATCACCACACAAGATCTATGAAACCATATAGAAAACCACAACTTTATTATAGAAACCCTTGAGGTAGGGCAACACCATACAATGGATCCTATTATGGAAGGGATCCTCTCCTGTTCACTT
>ML779878.1:239534-257632 GCA_009831015.1 Picea engelmannii | reverse complement strand
TGGTAACTAGCTCTTGATGTGGGACCTTTATGTTCTCTACAGAAGGTGGAGTAGAGTCATCAAATAAAATATGGAAGTGGTTGTCATCCCAGAAATGACAACTATCCATATACCAATCATCACAATCGGTCTCAAAATCGTACTAAGCATATATTTCTTGATTATATGCATTCATTAGACCCTCCATAAGAAATCTCTCCTGCATGTTATTCAATGAATCTTGAATACTATGAAAACTATCATTGAGGCCATCTGTAATGATATTTGTGAGGTTGTCTGTGAGGCCTTGTGCTAACACATCCAATCTAGCATCCACTTGGGCTTTGAATGATTCAAGAATTTCTTTCAAGGTTTGAGATGAAATAGCTATCTGAGCACCCTATGAACTCTTCGGTCCTACAGCCGTCACGAAAAAACTCAAAAAAATTGACCCAATAGGTTTCGGCAGAAAATCGCGGCTTTTTCTGGAAAAACCCTAAAAAACTGCTGAAGTTAAAATGCTCATAACTTCACTTCCCGGACTCCGTTTCGGCTGATTTTTTTTTTGAAATTGGGTGAAATTGTAAGAGGAACTCAGATATGTAATTTATTTGGGCAAATTTGACCTCCAAATTCTACAGAAACAAAAACAAATCGTGTCGCCGTCCGCAGAAAAAACCCTAAAAAATTGCAGATTTTAAAACTTCAATATCTTCACCTTCCGGACTCCGTTTTGGACGATTTTTTTTTTCAAATTGGGTATTTTTATGAGAGGAACTCAGATATACAACCCTTTTCTGAAATTTTTTCACAGAAATGTACCAAAATTTTCGAGAATGTCGCGGCCCTCTTTTTTCTTCTCTGAAAAAAAAATCTGCAAAAATAAAAAATATTTGCCCACAACTCCGGCCCTGGAAAGTGCTCTGATACCACTTGTTAAGATCCAAATATATCTGAATACAATCACCACACAAGATCTATGAAACCATATAGAAAACCACAACTTTATTATAGAAACCCTTGAGGTAGGGCAACACCATACAATGGATCTTATTATGGAAGGGATCCTCTCCTGTTCACTTGCCTCTTCGAGGGGGCATCCTCCTAATGAGTTTCAGCTCCAAATACAATAATTCTCTTCATCCCTCATTACATTGCTTGAACCTCTTTATATAGTGCTACCATCACCTAAGAACATTATAGAGGAGAAATCTTCTAGAAGTAGAACCTTCTAAGAAGTCTTCTTACATTTATTATATCTAACTACCATAGTGGGTCTTATTTAATAATACAGTGGACCTAGTCCACCTTACATTGAATGACCTCCACTATTATCACTATGGGCCCTCTGGGCCCCCCCACTACCTCTCTAGCTACCTTACAGAATTTGAAAGGTGGGGGAGCCCTTATGTCTGCTTTGGCTATCTCTAGAATGATCATTAAATGGCTTGAACCCCCATTTACTATTAGAATTTGATTTTTTATATTTGTGAGATTAGTGTCTCCTTTTCAAGAAATAGTCAAATATTTTTTCAATTTATTATTGCCCAACTCACTTGTTTTTTCAAGCTGGGATAAGTTGAAATGGTTCTATGTCCACAAGATCAACTTCCTTGAAGAAAATTTAAAATAGTCAACAAGGCAGACTTCCTTGGCCCTCAACCAACCCCCAGTTTCTCCTCTATTAGATATTAAATTAGAGTTGCATCCAATGAAGAGATTTGACAATTCCGATAAACCCCCTTGCTTGAAGTCATCCCAAAAGCCCTACATGTTCTTTGATGCACCATAATTTTCAACATATCCATTTTTATGTTCATTTTTTTAGAGAAGAGTGTAACCATTGGTGCATCATTTGACTTTACATTATTGATGATCTCAAAGGAAGGTTTCCAACCCCTTTCTATCCCTTTAGAGAGTTCCAACTACATTTGCACATTCAAATTTCCTATCTAGAATTTTTTTTTGTAAAGCAACTTTATAGTGATACTCATTGATCACAAATTCCTAAATAAAAATTAAAGTTGGCTAATGAAGATGCACTAATATTTGAAGGGAACAAATTTAGTTACCATTCCCCTATGATTTCTAGATATCAAGATCATTGGGGGATTCCTTTTCTCTAAGTTCCTTATAGATCGTTAATTTCCTCCCTTTTAGTCCCTTTAATTCTTCTTGTGATATACCCTTTGTCATGTTGGTTCCCTCCTCGCATGTTTTTTCCCATCCATTGGAGTGTTGTTCTCATGAATAACACCTTCTAATATTTGAATGAAATTTCACTCCCGTTTCTTGGCTTTTGATCTCACTATGTATCTATGCTTGCTGAGGAGTAACCATAATGGGATGGAGTGGTTAATTTCTCCACTTTTCCTTTTTCTCGGAGGGATGAGAGGGGTACCTCCTAGATATGTGATTGAGAAATCACGACGAGGGGGGCACCGACCTACTTCCTTCCCCAACAAAAATAGTAATGGAATTGGGACTATATAGGATCATTTCTTTAATGACTATTGACAACCCCTTGTTGTTTCCTGCAAGGTACCAAATGTAATATAAATGCAGAAACATGAATATTCTACATATATCAATGGAACAACAAAATATGAGAAGAGAAACACTAGAAATAATCCCTTTATTCAAATAAAGAAATGTTCACTTGCCTCTTCAAGGGGACAACCTCCAACAGAGCATATCTCTATTACAATAATTCTCAAGACAAGATTTCCCATGTCTCCTACTCTTATTTATACTAATTCTATCTTCTAAAGAACATTCTAGAGGAAGATCTTTCTAGAAGTGAAAGCTTCTATTAGGTCTTATTTCATTGACTTGTTCACATTTATTAAATAGGCCTTACTCACTAATGTCGACCTTTATTACATGAAAAATATATTTAGGCCTTATTAACTAATGTTGGCCTTTATTACATGGAAAATATATTATTCTATCTATGTGAGGGGTTAGGTACCTAACATTCCCTTCTCCTTGAAAAATAACCTTGTCCTTAAGGCTTAAGATGAGAAAAATGATGCAGAATAGTAGTCGGTTCCCAGGTGGCATATTTTGGTGGAGTATCCTTCTAGTGAACCAAAACTTCCTTGATGGTGCGATGATGGAGACAATGCTCTCTCTAGTCGAATACGGCTTATGGCTGAAACCAAATGGAACCTTCTTCATCCAACTTTGGTAGGTTGGTCTGGGTGTGGAATTTGGTGCCAATCACTTTCTTCAGGCATGAGACATGAAAAATAGGATGTAGCTTGGAGTGACTGGGCAAAGCTAATTGATAGGCCACTAGCCCCACACATTTGATAATAGTATAAGGACCATAAAATTTTGGTGCAAGTTTCTGACACTGTTGGGATTTGAGTGAAGTCTTCTTGTATAGTTGGAGGCAGAGAAACACCTAATCCCCTTCAGCAAATTGATGTTCAGAATGGCCCTTATCTTCCTATTGTTTCATGTGATTTTGAGCCATTACCAAATAGTCTTTGAGAGTACAGAGAATGTTCATGCGAACGATAAGATTGCAGTCAACCTCCTAAAACTTGGAGACACTCGACATGTATGGGAGAACCGATGGTGGCTTTTGTCCATAGACTGCTTAAAATGAGTCATGCGAGTGGCGGTATGATAAGAGGTGTTGTACCACCATTCATCTAGGGGTAACCACTAAACCCATTGATGTTGTTTGTCAGATGCAAAAAACCTCAAATATGTTTACAAACACTTGTTGATCACTTCTATTTGGCCATCTGTTTGGGGATGATAAGTTGTGATGAGATGCAATTGAGTTCCCTAGAGCCTAAATAGTTCTTGCCGAAAATTGCTAGTAAAAGTGGGATCACGGTCAGAAACAATAGAATGAGGCATTCAATGGAGTTTGAAGATATCATCCATAAAAAAAATTAGCCATTGTGGATGTTGTGAACATGTGTTGAAGGGCACAAAAATGAGCATATTTAGAAAGACGATCCACTACCACCATGATGAATGATTTATTTCCTGATTTGGGTAATCCAACAATGAAATCCATGGAAATATCTATCCAAATAGTAGGCGGAAGTGGAAGTGGTTGGAAGGGGAAGTGGTTGGAGTGTACCAGGAGGTTTGGCAGTCTCACCCTTCTTACATTGACATGTATCACATTCGTCCACAAAAGTGTGGATGTCCCATTTCATACCATCCCAGAAGAAATATTGTTTTACATATTCATAAGTTTTGGTAAAACCTGAATGTCATGTTGTAGGTGAAGCGTGAAAATCATAGATCACCTTAGGTTTAAGGGATGATTGTTTTCTTAAATAAAAACGACCTTTATAGAAAAAATCTTCATTGTGCCAAGAGTACCCTAGAGCATCTTGTGGATCCTATTGAAGGTTTTGTATTAGGATGGAAATTTTGGGGTCTTGCAACCATTCCTGTCGAACATCCTGAAGCCAATCTGCTACAATGAATGAGAGGGAAAAGAGGGACCCTTCATCTTCATATTTCCTGGAAAAAGCATGAGCCACCACATTTTATTTTCCCTTCTTGTGAACAATCTCATAATCATATCAAAACAAAGTGGTCACCCATTTTTGTTTCTCTGGGGATGAAATTCATTGTTCCGAGAATTACTTGAGACTTTGATGATCCGTTTTAATTTGGAAGCATTGTCCCAATAGATAAGGGCACAGAGATCCACTACATGCAAAATAACCAATGTTTCCTTTTCATAAATCGATTGGCCCAAATGTCGTTCCAACAATTGTTTGCTGGTGAAATCCAAAGGTCATCCATATTGCATGAGGATTGCCCCAATTCCTCTCCCGAATACATCACATTCCAGAACAAAAGTCTTGGTGAAGTCAGGTAGGGCCAATACAAAAGTATTGCACATAGCTTCTTTCAAGGCTTGGAAGGATGGGTCAGCTATTGGAGTCCATATGAAAGCAGTGTTTTTGAGGAGAGTTGTGAGAGGAGCCACAATTTTTCCATAATTCTAAACAAAATTGCAATAATAGCCTGTTAAACCCAAGAAACCACGTAGATTTTTAAGATTTCCAGGGCGAGGCCATTTCTGCATAGCTTCAATTTTCTTGGGATCTACCCTTACACCATCCTTGCCAACAATCTAACCTAGGTACTCAAATTTAGAGGCGCCAAAAGAACATTTAGATTGTTTGAGGAAAAGGTGGTACTTAGAGAGGAGATGGAGAACTTGATCTACATGGGTGAGATGGGTTGGCCATGTTTTACTATAGATGATAATATCATCAAAGAAAACTAACACAAAGTGACGGAGGAAAGGATGAAATACATGATTCATGAGACTTTGAAAAGTGGAGGGGGCATTACAGAGACCGAAGGGCATGACCAAGAACTCATAATGGCCCTCATGAGTGAGAAACACAGTCTTGGGGATGTCTTCCTCTTTCATACGTATCTAGTGGTATCCCAAACGTAGGTCAAGTTTGGTAATGTATTGAGCCCCACTAATTTCATCCAGAAGGTCATCTATGACATGAATGGGAAATTTGTCCTTGATGGTACGTTTGTTAAGGGCACAAAAATCAGGACACATGCGCCAAGTGCCTTCTTTCTTAAGGAACATGACAATAGGGGAAGAATGGGGGTTGGTAATGGGATGAATAACACCTGCTTCTAACAATTCTTGGACAATTTTATCCATTTCATTTTTTTTAGCAAAGGGATGACTATAAGGGTGAACAATGGGAGGAAGACTGCCTAAGATTAAAGGAATGGAATTTGCATGGTCTTCGTGGAAGGGGGGAAGGCCTAGGAAGTTTGGAAAATAGTGGGATGGCGGAAAAGGATCTCTTGAAGGTTGGGGTGGACCGGGGGTGTCTCAACTGCTTGAATGAAATGGAGTTGGGCAATGATGCCATAATGACCTTTTTTGAGTAACTTTTCCATGCGGTGGGAATTGATGATCTCTGGAGACCCTGTTGTAATGCCTTGGAATTTATATTTCTGTCCTTCCTGTTGGAATTGCATGGTTAATTCCTTAAAATCCATGGTGATGGGGCAAAGAGTGTGTAACCATTCAGCGCCAAGCATAATGTCACAACCACCCATGTCAATAGAAAACATGTGAGATTTCGGGTTATACTGACCAATTTGTAGGCACACATTTTCACAATGCCCCCACATTTCATGGAACCACCATTGACAATCATGATTTGAAAATTGTTGACAGCATCAGTATAACAATTGACTTCTTGAGAAAGGCGACAATGAATGAAATTATGAGTGTTGCCACTGTCAACTAGGATGATGAATTTCCTGTGCTTAATGTATTCAATCAATTTGAGGGTTTGGGGAACAGAAAAAACTAGTGAGAGAATTCAATGAAATCAATGGTTCACCTTCAAGAGGATCAGAGGGATGCATAGGTTCATCTGTTTTGGGTAGCTCTACTTCAGGTGAAACC
This sequence comes from Picea engelmannii, assembly GCA_009831015.1. Taxonomy (NCBI): domain Eukaryota; kingdom Viridiplantae; phylum Streptophyta; class Pinopsida; order Pinales; family Pinaceae; genus Picea; species Picea engelmannii. The sequence goes on along the minus strand of ML779878.1, from coordinate 251,214 downwards.
TCAACCTCTTCATCAGAAACATCCTCTGAAATGGCCATAAATTTTTTATGTTCTTTACACTTGTGCCTGGGAAAGTATTTATCATCACAATTGTAGCAAATACCCTTGAGTTGGAATTCACCCATTTCTGCCCATGTTAATTTTTGGACCTTGAGAGGAGAGGCTTGAGGAGCAAGGGTGGTGGGTTTGGGGCAGGGAACAAAAGTGGGTTTTCTGCTCTGGGCCAAGATGACATGTTGTGCCTCCTTGGCATGTTTAGTTACTTCCAACCAAGTTTGGGGGCGATCCATGATTACCTGGGCTCAGATTTCATCCTTGAGGCCACTGATAAAGCATTCCCAGAAGAAGGCATCTATCATGCCCTCCGTTCAAAAATCCATGTGCTCAAAGGAAGTGATAAAATCTTCCACTGTGTTAGACTATTTCAACTTGGTCAGACGTCCTAAATGGTAGGTGTCTGTATCAAAGCGTTCATATAACTCAACAACAAAATGTGTCCAAGAAACAGACCCTTGGCGTGCATTTCGACATCATTTCCACCATTTCCATAGTTATCAATCCAAATAGAGAATGTCGTAACGAAGCTTGATTAATTCATCAATAATGCCATGGAGGGAGAAATAATGTTCCATCTGAGTAACCCAGACTTGTGTATTTGAGCCATCATTTTTTTTCACCTCGACTTGGGGAATACGGGTTCACAAGGTAGGTAGTTGGAATGAGAGTTCAGAGGTTGGTTGGAGTCAACAACTTTAGTATAGAGAGGTGGGTCAGAGGAGGAAGGGCCCTGAAATTTGTTCATGAATTGTTGGAGAGTAGAATTGACTTCAACAATTTGGTTACTGAGTTGTTCTTGGATGTGGTCCAATTTGGCATGAATGACAGGAATGCCATTATGTACCTTGGCATGAAGGGCAGTAAGATTAGTGCTCAATTTCTTATTGGTTTCTTTTTGGTGGGTGGGAGCCATGAGGGAATGAGGGGTGGGTCCATGGACAAAAAGTAGATAAGTGATATATACCACTATGATCATGGAAATGAGAAGAATCCAATGGGAGAAGTGGGAAATGAGGGTGTCAAGAAGGGTATGGGTCCATGAGGTAGAAAAAAGGTTAAGAATGATAAGTATCACAAAAATCATGGTGAAAAGGCGATTCCAAGGAGATAGGTCTCAAAAAAGGGTGCAGGGAGGTACTCTTGCGGAGTTATACTCTGATCTAAATAATATTACAATGTCGAAATGCCCAAATTCTTGACAGGAAAAAAATTTGTAGTAATTTCGCAACCAGAATGTAGAAGGCAAGGTTGCACAACAATAGATCTTATCTATTCCTTTTTTGTTTTGTTTCTGTACCAAGAGTTAGGGATTTTAGGGTTCCTACAAACAAGGGTTTTCCATGTGCTATAGCTCTTCGATATACGTGCAGGGTCGAACAATAGTACTCGACCCATTGTCTCAGGGCACCAACTAAAGAGGCTAGACTGTACCCTTAGATGTACTACCTGATTACCCAGGTACTAGAGAGTATCTTCCCGAGTGTTGTTCTCGGTGGCACTATAGTAGTCAGGAGATCAATCGGTTGATCTATGGTTGGTTTTAGGATACCTAGGGGGGATCTCGATATACTATAGGTATTTGGAAGAGCAAGTCTATATACATGTGTTTTCTAATGCACTACCACTCAAAGAGGTACCAATAGGGGTTACAAGGGTGTCCAACAATGTGAGATTAAAAGCCTCTTGTATTTCTTGTGTGTATGTTTCCCCGGTCGCATATTTATGCGTTGAATGACATATCATTGTAGTTTAAAGACCAATATTGGAACACATCTATACCTTGAAAAAAATTAACCTACAATTCTTGCCAAGGAAAGTGCTCTAATACCACTTATAGGGTACCATATGTAATATGATATGTAGAAACAAGAATATTCATCATATATCAATGGAACAACAAAATATGAGAAAAGCAACACCAAAAATTATATTGTTATTCAAAGAAAGCAATGTTCACTTGCCTCTTCAAGGGGACAACCTCCAATAGAGAAGAGCTCTATTACAATAATTCTCAAGACAAGCTTTCTCATGCCTCCTACTCTTATTTATACTAATTCTATCTTCTAAAGAACATTCTAGAGGAAGATCTTTCTAGAAACATAAGCTTCTATTGGGTCTTCTTACATTGACTTGTTCACATTTATTAAATAGGCCTTAATAACTAATATCAACCTTTATTACATGGAAAATATATTTAGGCCTTATCAACTAATGTCAGCCTTTATTACATGGATAATATATTATTCTATCTACGTGAGGGGTTAGGTCCCTAACATTTTCTCTATTATAACATTGAACTTTGAATCTTTCCTAGATTTTTTAGGACTCTATGATAATTCCTCCATGGCTCCCCAAAGCCAACTATTAGAGATCCCAAACCCTCCAGTTGAACCAGAGGATTTCCTAGGAGGGGAGACTCCCTTGACCTAGTTTATGAGAAGAGGGAGGGGATTGACATATGTTAAGAGGGTTATACTTCTTACCTTTCTCTTAGAACTTTTTAGTGTGAAATTCTTCCTCCATATAACCTTATATCAATGTGCATGGGAAAGTGTGTCCCAGATGATGATATTCCCCATAGATTCAATATCTAAAAGGAATGTTGATGTAGTCTAGGCCCTACCAATGAGCACTTTCTCCAACTTTCAAGGATATGTCTTTTGGAAGACAATAATTTAGGTTAACTTCCACACAAATATTGACCACAATTGATTTTTCCATTGCTAAAGAGTTTTCATATATCTTAAAAAAAGTTCCTAGTGTTTCCCCTATCATTTTAAGAATCATTGAGCTCCCAAATTTGAGGGGAAGATGTGGGAGTTTGATCCATACCAGTGGTTTGGAAATTTTCTCTTGAATTGGGTCAAAGTTTGGTTCCTAATGTTTGATACAGAGAAAGGATGGGTGGTTAAAATATGGCCCTCTTGCTTTGATCCTATTTTTGTCCTTTAGGCTCTTGAAGAGAAAAATATTGAAGCCCCTTGAACCCACATGGAGTTTTAGAGCATATACTAGAGCCTTCCCCTAGAAAATGCAACCCATCCTCAATGTTTTTTCAAAGATCTCTCTTCCATAGAAACAACCTATGAAGGCTAGTTGGAAATATTTTATCATGGTCTCTTCCACTAGCCCTTCTTTCACATCCAACATCTCCCAATTTACGCTTTTAACACACCTTGTGGATTTGCATTTCTTCCTCCCTTGGATATGTGTTTCCTTTATTGTAAGGGTTGTGTTCCCAATGTCTTTTATAGATTGAAACTTTGGTTCTATTTTCACACTATAGTCTTGGGTTTTAAAGTCCCCTTTTGATACGAGATTGTGGAGGTTGAAAAAGACGAAAACTTGGAGGCATATGTCGTCATCATTGAATGAGGTTTCTTTGTCCACTTCCTTTGGTATGTCTTGAGATGTAATGATTGTCATCTCCTTTTTTCCAAAGCCAACCTCTAGACCTCTCTTGAGTTGTTCTTTCTTCCCCTCCTTCATTGATTTCTGACCTTCCTCCACCCTATATCTTGCCTTGAACCCTTGAATATTTCCCCTTCATGCCTAGAGTCTTTTCATCTTCAAATACCCACTCCTTGAGATTTTTTCTAGGTTGTTTTGGTCTCATGTTATTCCATCCTTTAGTTCCAAATGGATCACTATTCTAGTTCCTCTTATCACAGTAATAGCTAGTAGATAGAACTCATAACTCTAATTTCATCGAGGTAGGCAAGTATAAAGAGCTCATAACTATAGTTTACTTGGTGTAGTTTTTGTTTAACAAAACACACCTTAATTTTCTCAAAGTCACTTATTTTTCCCCAACCCACCGCTTGAACACCCCTATTTTTTGGTCAGAGTTGGGACTGTTGAAGTTAATGAAACTACTCTCCTAGGTATATCACTTTAAGGATTCCTCCTTTGCTAAAAAAAAACCTTAAAATTGTAGAGAAACTCCCACTTGTTTACCGTTGGACCACATATAGTCAATAAAATCTTTATTCAAAAATAAGTAGACCATTATTGTATGATGTCACAAGATTGTTGTTATTTTGATAAGTAAACCATTATAGAGGTTCTCTATAGCTTAGTATAACATAGATGTTGAGGTATGTACATGACAACATTTAAAAAAATAAACCAACATAAATCCATCTTAAATCAAATTTATTGATGTGTAAATTTGTATATTATTTAATTCTATGTAATGTATTAATTTCTTCTGAGAAAAATATTTACACCCTAAAAAAATTTAATTATTTTTCACTTAACTTGATAAGTTAAGGTTTAAAATGACTCTACATTTTTCCATCAAATTTCTAAAATAAATTTTTTATATTATTTAATTATATATCATATATTAATTCCTAAACCAAAGTTTAAGATAGTCCTAAGGGATAGCTCAGTTGGCAAGATGTGCGCATGCTCTTCCAGTTTGGGGAGAGGTCACAGGTTCAAGCCTAACTATGAGTCCCTGGGGCTGCTGCTTTTCCACTCCCATATCATCCCACTATGTGGGGAAGTTTCGGGGTGGGTTCCCAGCGAGTTAGTTTAAGATGAATCTAGTCTGTCATTAAATAATCAAATATCTGGAATGACATTTAATGCACGTCTAGGTACATCGACTGTACGCAGGCTGCATGGTAGCCGATGTGTTTATGAAAACAACTAAAAATTATCCAAGAACACAAGACCTCCATTCTTCATTAGCCAAGATGCCAAGAACATATTGGTGTAATCTTCCTGCAAATCATCTCCCGTGGCAATGTCACATTCATTAAGGAATGTAGAGAAGAAAACTATATCGTTGGCTGGGCTAACGCCTTGGCTTCACCACAGAAACTCTACCACAAATTCCATTAACAATGAGGACAGTGAGCAGAACAGCTCTTCTCAATATCTCCGTATCTTGCAGGGCTGTGTTGCCAAGAAATCCCTATCAGAAGGAAAACTTATACATGCCCACATGACTAAGAGGGGTTTTCGGCCGGGCCGAATCCTAGAAAACGCGCTTGTCAACATGTATGCCAAATGCGGGAGCGTGGCCGAGGCTCGCCGAATCTTTGATCAAATGTCTGAGAGGGATGCGGTCTCGTGGACGGTGATGATCGCAGCTTATGCCAGGCGAGGGCCTGCGGAAGAGGCATTGGAACTGTTTGACGAAATGCGGCACGCAGGAATCGAACCCGATCGCTTCCTCATCGCTAGCGTTCTCCCGGCATGCGGGAAGGTGGGATCTCTGGAACGCTGCACAGAAGTTCAAGAACAGATTTTTAAGAATGGGTGGCAGTCTGATGTTTTTGTGAGCAATTTACTTATAGAAATGTATGCGAAATGTGGTAAGATGGAGGATGCACGCCAAATTTTTGACAAAATATCTAAACGGAATCTGCTCTCATGGAATGCGATAATATGGGGGTATGTGCAGAATGGGGATGTTGACGAGGCCATGGAGTTGTTTTGGAGAATGCCCAAGCGGGATGTGGTCTCGTGGACAGCGATGATTGCAGGATGGGGTCAGAATGGGTGCAGCGGCGTATCAGTGGAGCTGTATCGGCAGATGAAGCAGGCAGGCGTGAGGCCAAACTCGAAGACTTTTGCCTGCGTTCTACGGGCTTGTGCCAACATGGCAGCTCTGGAGCAGGGCAAGGAAATCCATGAAGAAATACTTGAAAATGGATTGCAGTCTGATGTCGTTGTGGTGAATGCGCTTGTAGACATGTATGCTAAATGTGGGAGTATAGAGGATGCACGAGAAGTGTTCGACAAAATAACCAAACGAAATGTGGTTTCATGGAATGCAATGATATCGGGATATGCACAGCATGGGTTCATTGAGGAGGCATGGAAACTCTTTCAAAAAATGCCCAGTCGGAATGTGGTCTCATGGACAGCAATGATAGCAGGATATGCGCAGAATGGGCATGGGCAACAAGCGCTTGAACTTTTCTGGCGAATGCAGCGGGAAGGCGTGAAGCCAAACACAAAAACTTTTGCCAGTGTGCTTCCGGCATGTGCCAATCTGGCGTCCCTGGAGCAAGGCATGGAGATCCATCAAGAGATAAAGAAGAGTGGACTAGAGTCTGATGCTTTTGTGGGGAATGCTCTTGTAGACATGTATGCAAAATGTGGTAGCATAGAGAATGCGCGAAATGTGTTTGACAGAATGGGTCAAAGAGGTGTTATCTCTTGGACAGCAATGATTGCAGGATATGCACAAAATGGGGAGGGTGAGGAAGCTTTAAAGCATTTTCAGCAAATGCAACTGGACGGTGTGAAGCCAAACTCGAATACCCTTGCCAGTGTTCTCCCGGCATGTTCCAACTTGGGTGCTTTGGGACAGGGAATGGAGATCCATAAAGAGATAATTAGAAGTGGATTGCAGTCTAATGTTATTGTGGCAAGTGCTCTTCTGGACATGTACGCAAAGTGTGGCAACATAGAGAATGCACGCAATACATTTGACAATATGTTGGAGAGAAATGTGGTGTCATGGAATGCAATGATTGTAGGATATGCGATGCACGGCTCTGGCAATGAGTCGATCAAACTTTTTGACCAAATGCGGTGCAGTGGAACAAATCCGGACCATGTCACCTTCCTTGGTGTCTTGTCTGCATGCTGTCACGCAGGCCTACTTGATATGGGTTGGCAATACTTTCGTGACATGAGCCAATGCTATCATATCAAACCTTCTATGGAACACTACGGCTGCATGGTTGACCTCCTTGGCCGAGCTGGGTGCCTAGATGAGGCGCGTGACTTTATCAATAAAATGCCAATAAAAGCTAATGCTAATGTGTGGGGATCCCTGCTTGGTGCCTGTAGGATCCATAAAAATTTAGACCTTGGAAAATGTGTCGCAGAACATCTTTTTGAGTTGGACCCTAGAAATGCTGCACATTATGTGCTACTGTCAAATATCTATGCAGCAGCTGGCAGGTGGGATGATATTCAAAATGTAAGGAAAATGATGAAAGATAGGAAGGTAAAAAAGAAACCTGGATGTTGTTGGATTGAGGTAAAAAAACAAGTATATGCATTTGTCGTAGGAGACAGATCATATCCACAAATGCAGGAAATTTACTCTAAGCTCGCAGAATTATCAAAGCAGATGAAGGCAGCAGGGTATGTTCCTGACATGCAATTTGTGTTGAATGATGTGGATGAGGAGCAGAAAGCACAAATTCTTGGTCACCATAGTGAGAAGCTAGCCATTGCATTTGGGCTTATAAACACATCCCCTGGAACAACTATTCGAGTCATGAAGAACCTTCGAGTATGTGGTGATTGCCATTGTGCCACCAAGTTCATCTCCAGAATTGTTGGACGAGAAATCATTGTGAGAGATGCTAATCGTTTCCATCATTTCAAAGATGGAAAGTGTTCTTGTGGGGATTATTGGTGAGGCTCTGTGAGACTAGCTGTGAGCACAGACTTGTTAAGAGGCTTAACTTTGTCCAACTGGGATTGTAAGAGTCATCGGACAAAACGATTTTATAATTTGCAAACATCTTTCAGGTTCCTGCAGTGGGACAATCAGAGTTAAAAATTTGGCCATGTCTGGACTCTGAATGCTAGGAAATGGGTTTTTACTTGCACATTTGTGGCTGAAATATCTACTTTTGGCTGATTGCATGTGAGTGCTTAAGTAAATTATTTGAGCTAAATGTGGTGTTTATGGATTGAGCATGTTAATTTGGTTAACCCCTCCCATGATCTTACAAGGCCATGTGGTAGGGCAAGGTGGGTACATTAGCATCCCTTTGGGTTTTGAACCTGTCATCAACTGTCTAGTGGAAAACATTGGCAAGCCTCGACCTCAGACTCTAATGATTGGATGCATTCATTTGTCAGAGTCAATGCTTTGACATGGGAGTTGTCAATAAAGCATTAATTTTATTGGTTCTTTGTACATGGAGCAACCTAAGTGCTTAGTGCTTGAATCCTACAAACCATTCCCATGGAACTATTTTAATTACTCAAGATAGAACTCAAAGATGGATGTCATACAGAGCACCCTTATATCTAGTGCCAATCTATGCTGTGGGGATGTGAAGTCAGAACTATTGTTAGTGTAAACTGTATGTTGACTAAGGAAGCTTATTGTGGCAGATAGAATAATAGATCTATGGGGATACCTTCAATAAAGATGGAGTCCTTAATTGCTGAGCCTGTTTGATGGAGATGGAGAGTCGATCGGTTGGCAATCATTTTTCTGAACTTATTAAAGCTGCAACAGGTAATTGATTTTAATTGGGCTGCATTGAATGTTAGATTGTGGGTTCGGATGGATTAGCCTGCCAAAAGACTCGGCAAAGCAACTGGCTATTCACAATTGACTGGATTGAAGGTTTAGACACAGAGATGAAGAGGGTAGTACATAGGCAAGGTCCTCGTATTAGTTCATGGCAGCTTATATAAACTGTGAAAAGGAGTTTACATACGCTGACTATGTTCAAGATTACTGGACAAAGATATTTTTCTTTCGATGCAAATCCATCTGATAATTTGGCTAATCAGATATAGATGGAGATCTCAAGTGGATCGAGAGATTTTTGAAGGAAGCCCTTCTTCAACCTAGTAACTTATAATGTCATAAAGTAATATTAGACTGTTTATAGTTTTATGCTATCGTTTGTTCGTAGTTTAGTCTTCTGGTTGGTTTTGATAAAGGCATGACTGCAATATTTGTAGTTAGGTAAGTAGTGTACAGTTTAATATGTTTTTGTTGAAAGACGTTTTAATATTTGTCTAGAAAGATCGTAAATGGATATTGTTATGTTGTAATAGCTAGGTTGTGTCTCTTAGTGGACGTTATGAGAAAGTCCTAGACAAGAGTTTCCTGAGATAATTGTATCCTTGTGTTTTTGGTTAATTAAACTGAGGGAAATATCAACCGTTAGTCTATTGAGAAACAATAGAGAAAATATGGGTAAGACTAGTTATTTTAAATCCAAACTATAAGCAGCCTGGATATTGACTAATTTCCCTAGGTGCGAGATTGAAACAATAGTTGCTCTCGTGTACATCTTGTAATTTGACAACTTTGCCACTAGACCATGTTATGTAACAAATACTTAAAATAGCACACTATAAACCAGAATACACACCGTGTACACCAAATATGAGCATGAGCACAACTCTGAAATAGATAAGAGAAATGAGTTACACAATAACTTCTTAAAGAATAGAAGAACCTTTTTCAAATACCCCAATACATTCATATATTCAAATCACATCCTCACCTCAATAATGACTACATGATCTCCTATATATACCTATTCACTCATTGCACATGTGGGCCCTTTATTAGGCCAATCACTATTACATATACAATTAACTCCATATATACCCCCCTTAGGTTAGGTCATAGTACCCTTTGAAAAGCTTTGTCCTCAAAGCTTTGTAGATAAAAGCTTTGCATGTGATTAAACCAAGTAATAATATGATTTTCTTATGTTCCTATTTTTTTCTTTCCATTGATGATGATTCATCCATCTAAACTCAATTCCTTTTGGTCTTAATCCTTGATGGTAGGTTGTTGCATAATTTTATTTCCCTTGATTCCATGCATTGTTGTTGTAACTTTTCCAATTTGTTGTAGTTGTTGGTCTTTAATAATATCCTGTTGAATAAAGGTTTTGTGATGCCCTGTTCCATAAATATTGATGAGTATTTCATATTCTTCTTTGATAATGCTAATATCGATCTTCTTATCTTCCTTAAAATCTTTCCTGGTAATGAGGGTGTCGATATGGTTTCACATTTGACAGTTTTTCTTCATTTTGCACACACACATCATCAATCTTCTTTTTCAGAGACAATGGCATCCTCCATCCTTTGTGCTTGGTGTTTAATACTACCTACTTTGAGATAATTTCATCATATATGGCTTTGACATTGTCAAGTTGAAGCTCCACTTCTTTAAGTATTTTTTGGTGACCTTCTTGAATCTTGTCTTCCTTTTCTTTCTAAAGTTGATGGTGATATTTTCCATCAGTTTATTTCTTCTTTCAATTCTAGATTGCATTTGTAATTTTACCTCATTTGTATATAAGGTTTCTTCAACCTTCTTGCAAATTTCCTTTTCAAGTCTTTTGGTAGTGTCCTCATCAACTTTTCTGGTAAAATCTTCATCCTTATTCTTTAATTCAAACTATTGTAAACATCTTTTCTCATTCTTAACATCGTTGAGAAGGTTTTGATTATGCTTATGCAACCTTATGATTTCTTCATCCTTCTTTTTCAATTCTTTCATTGACTCTTCATTTTCTTGTCTTAATTTTCTGATCTCTTTCGTTAATTTTTCATTAATGGAGTGAGTTTTCTTTCCAAGCCTTAAAATTTTCATAAAATAATTTTCATCTTCATCTCCTCTAAACTGAGGTATTGCCATTAGTTCATAATTGAAGTCTAATGCAAACACCTCAACTTATAGCCCTAATATCTTAGAAATGATGATACCAATTAATTATTATGCCCTTTTCCAACATATTCTCATGTGTTTCCTCTTTCCAACAACTTTTGAATCACCTCAATTTGACATCTCAATCATTAGTTATGCCAATTATAAGTTGACATACTTTTTAAAACTTTGAATTGAGCATTGTCTCGCTCATTGACCTTCCCTCTGAGGTAAATCTGAACTTTTCACACATAAGTTTGAAATTTCGTCTTGTTGTAACTTGATATGTCTTCTTTGCAATTCCACAGGTTTGACCAAATTTGGATGTGTCGAGAAAAAGTTATGGTAGCTTTCCCAAAACGTCCTTTTTTTCCCCTTATATGAGAATGAACTTGTGCATACTACCACATGTCCAAATTTTCAGACCTACTTTTGAAATATATGGTTAGTACTCTATTTAATACAATCAATGACACTCAATTTGAATTTTTCTATAATCAAATATAATTGTTTTACCAAGTCACTTGTTTGAGACTAGTTTTAGGACTAGTCAAAAACTCTAAATTCCATAGCATGTAACTTGAAAATTATAGTAAACCAAAGTCAATTTTTTTTTTATCATAGGTACTTTATTATGTCATCTCAAAGTCCCATAAATTTTAGTGTGTGAAACTTCCAAAAAACATTATAGCAAAAATATCAAGATGACTCATTGGAAGGAGCCAAACCCAAGGATCGTATGCTCTGATACCAAATATTATGTAACAAATACTTACAATAACACAATAAACTAGAGTGCACACAATGTACACCAAATGTGAGAATGGAACACTCCAAGATAGATAATATAGATGAATTACATAATAAGTCCTTAAAGAATAGGAAAATCTCCTCTAAATACCCCAATAAATTCATATATCTAAATCACATCCTCCCCTTAATAATGACTACATGATATCTATATATACATATTCATTCATTGCACATGTGGACCCTTCATTAGGCCAATCACTATTGCATTTATAGTTATGTCATTAGATATACATTTAAGCCCATGTATGCTTGCTTGGGTCATATGAGACCACTAGCCTATGCCAAAGTTATGGCAATTCCCCCAATTGTCCTTCAAGTCAACCATGGTATGTGTTATTTCCACTTAAAAATGATATGAAATATATGTAGAACATGTATTATGAATATGTTTTAACCAATAAGATCCATCCACTA
>ML779878.1:219233-231844 GCA_009831015.1 Picea engelmannii | reverse complement strand
ATATCGTTGGCTGGGCTAACGCCTTGGCTTCACCACAGAAACTCTACCACAAATTCCATTAACAATGAGGACAGTGAGCAGAACAGCTCTTCTCAATATCTCCGTATCTTGCAGGGCTGTGTTGCCAAGAAATCCCTATCAGAAGGAAAACTTATACATGCCCACATGACTAAGAGGGGTTTTCGGCCGGGCCGAATCCTAGAAAACGCGCTTGTCAACATGTATGCCAAATGCGGGAGCGTGGCCGAGGCTCGCCGAATCTTTGATCAAATGTCTGAGAGGGATGCGGTCTCGTGGACGGTGATGATCGCAGCTTATGCCAGGCGAGGGCCTGCGGAAGAGGCATTGGAACTGTTTGACGAAATGCGGCACGCAGGAATCGAACCCGATCGCTTCCTCATCGCTAGCGTTCTCCCGGCATGCGGGAAGGTGGGATCTCTGGAACGCTGCACAGAAGTTCAAGAACAGATTTTTAAGAATGGGTGGCAGTCTGATGTTTTTGTGAGCAATTTACTTATAGAAATGTATGCGAAATGTGGTAAGATGGAGGATGCACGCCAAATTTTTGACAAAATATCTAAACGGAATCTGCTCTCATGGAATGCGATAATATGGGGGTATGTGCAGAATGGGGATGTTGACGAGGCCATGGAGTTGTTTTGGAGAATGCCCAAGCGGGATGTGGTCTCGTGGACAGCGATGATTGCAGGATGGGGTCAGAATGGGTGCAGCGGCGTATCAGTGGAGCTGTATCGGCAGATGAAGCAGGCAGGCGTGAGGCCAAACTCGAAGACTTTTGCCTGCGTTCTACGGGCTTGTGCCAACATGGCAGCTCTGGAGCAGGGCAAGGAAATCCATGAAGAAATACTTGAAAATGGATTGCAGTCTGATGTCGTTGTGGTGAATGCGCTTGTAGACATGTATGCTAAATGTGGGAGTATAGAGGATGCACGAGAAGTGTTCGACAAAATAACCAAACGAAATGTGGTTTCATGGAATGCAATGATATCGGGATATGCACAGCATGGGTTCATTGAGGAGGCATGGAAACTCTTTCAAAAAATGCCCAGTCGGAATGTGGTCTCATGGACAGCAATGATAGCAGGATATGCGCAGAATGGGCATGGGCAACAAGCGCTTGAACTTTTCTGGCGAATGCAGCGGGAAGGCGTGAAGCCAAACACAAAAACTTTTGCCAGTGTGCTTCCGGCATGTGCCAATCTGGCGTCCCTGGAGCAAGGCATGGAGATCCATCAAGAGATAAAGAAGAGTGGACTAGAGTCTGATGCTTTTGTGGGGAATGCTCTTGTAGACATGTATGCAAAATGTGGTAGCATAGAGAATGCGCGAAATGTGTTTGACAGAATGGGTCAAAGAGGTGTTATCTCTTGGACAGCAATGATTGCAGGATATGCACAAAATGGGGAGGGTGAGGAAGCTTTAAAGCATTTTCAGCAAATGCAACTGGACGGTGTGAAGCCAAACTCGAATACCCTTGCCAGTGTTCTCCCGGCATGTTCCAACTTGGGTGCTTTGGGACAGGGAATGGAGATCCATAAAGAGATAATTAGAAGTGGATTGCAGTCTAATGTTATTGTGGCAAGTGCTCTTCTGGACATGTACGCAAAGTGTGGCAACATAGAGAATGCACGCAATACATTTGACAATATGTTGGAGAGAAATGTGGTGTCATGGAATGCAATGATTGTAGGATATGCGATGCACGGCTCTGGCAATGAGTCGATCAAACTTTTTGACCAAATGCGGTGCAGTGGAACAAATCCGGACCATGTCACCTTCCTTGGTGTCTTGTCTGCATGCTGTCACGCAGGCCTACTTGATATGGGTTGGCAATACTTTCGTGACATGAGCCAATGCTATCATATCAAACCTTCTATGGAACACTACGGCTGCATGGTTGACCTCCTTGGCCGAGCTGGGTGCCTAGATGAGGCGCGTGACTTTATCAATAAAATGCCAATAAAAGCTAATGCTAATGTGTGGGGATCCCTGCTTGGTGCCTGTAGGATCCATAAAAATTTAGACCTTGGAAAATGTGTCGCAGAACATCTTTTTGAGTTGGACCCTAGAAATGCTGCACATTATGTGCTACTGTCAAATATCTATGCAGCAGCTGGCAGGTGGGATGATATTCAAAATGTAAGGAAAATGATGAAAGATAGGAAGGTAAAAAAGAAACCTGGATGTTGTTGGATTGAGGTAAAAAAACAAGTATATGCATTTGTCGTAGGAGACAGATCATATCCACAAATGCAGGAAATTTACTCTAAGCTCGCAGAATTATCAAAGCAGATGAAGGCAGCAGGGTATGTTCCTGACATGCAATTTGTGTTGAATGATGTGGATGAGGAGCAGAAAGCACAAATTCTTGGTCACCATAGTGAGAAGCTAGCCATTGCATTTGGGCTTATAAACACATCCCCTGGAACAACTATTCGAGTCATGAAGAACCTTCGAGTATGTGGTGATTGCCATTGTGCCACCAAGTTCATCTCCAGAATTGTTGGACGAGAAATCATTGTGAGAGATGCTAATCGTTTCCATCATTTCAAAGATGGAAAGTGTTCTTGTGGGGATTATTGGTGAGGCTCTGTGAGACTAGCTGTGAGCACAGACTTGTTAAGAGGCTTAACTTTGTCCAACTGGGATTGTAAGAGTCATCGGACAAAACGATTTTATAATTTGCAAACATCTTTCAGGTTCCTGCAGTGGGACAATCAGAGTTAAAAATTTGGCCATGTCTGGACTCTGAATGCTAGGAAATGGGTTTTTACTTGCACATTTGTGGCTGAAATATCTACTTTTGGCTGATTGCATGTGAGTGCTTAAGTAAATTATTTGAGCTAAATGTGGTGTTTATGGATTGAGCATGTTAATTTGGTTAACCCCTCCCATGATCTTACAAGGCCATGTGGTAGGGCAAGGTGGGTACATTAGCATCCCTTTGGGTTTTGAACCTGTCATCAACTGTCTAGTGGAAAACATTGGCAAGCCTCGACCTCAGACTCTAATGATTGGATGCATTCATTTGTCAGAGTCAATGCTTTGACATGGGAGTTGTCAATAAAGCATTAATTTTATTGGTTCTTTGTACATGGAGCAACCTAAGTGCTTAGTGCTTGAATCCTACAAACCATTCCCATGGAACTATTTTAATTACTCAAGATAGAACTCAAAGATGGATGTCATACAGAGCACCCTTATATCTAGTGCCAATCTATGCTGTGGGGATGTGAAGTCAGAACTATTGTTAGTGTAAACTGTATGTTGACTAAGGAAGCTTATTGTGGCAGATAGAATAATAGATCTATGGGGATACCTTCAATAAAGATGGAGTCCTTAATTGCTGAGCCTGTTTGATGGAGATGGAGAGTCGATCGGTTGGCAATCATTTTTCTGAACTTATTAAAGCTGCAACAGGTAATTGATTTTAATTGGGCTGCATTGAATGTTAGATTGTGGGTTCGGATGGATTAGCCTGCCAAAAGACTCGGCAAAGCAACTGGCTATTCACAATTGACTGGATTGAAGGTTTAGACACAGAGATGAAGAGGGTAGTACATAGGCAAGGTCCTCGTATTAGTTCATGGCAGCTTATATAAACTGTGAAAAGGAGTTTACATACGCTGACTATGTTCAAGATTACTGGACAAAGATATTTTTCTTTCGATGCAAATCCATCTGATAATTTGGCTAATCAGATATAGATGGAGATCTCAAGTGGATCGAGAGATTTTTGAAGGAAGCCCTTCTTCAACCTAGTAACTTATAATGTCATAAAGTAATATTAGACTGTTTATAGTTTTATGCTATCGTTTGTTCGTAGTTTAGTCTTCTGGTTGGTTTTGATAAAGGCATGACTGCAATATTTGTAGTTAGGTAAGTAGTGTACAGTTTAATATGTTTTTGTTGAAAGACGTTTTAATATTTGTCTAGAAAGATCGTAAATGGATATTGTTATGTTGTAATAGCTAGGTTGTGTCTCTTAGTGGACGTTATGAGAAAGTCCTAGACAAGAGTTTCCTGAGATAATTGTATCCTTGTGTTTTTGGTTAATTAAACTGAGGGAAATATCAACCGTTAGTCTATTGAGAAACAATAGAGAAAATATGGGTAAGACTAGTTATTTTAAATCCAAACTATAAGCAGCCTGGATATTGACTAATTTCCCTAGGTGCGAGATTGAAACAATAGTTGCTCTCGTGTACATCTTGTAATTTGACAACTTTGCCACTAGACCATGTTATGTAACAAATACTTAAAATAGCACACTATAAACCAGAATACACACCGTGTACACCAAATATGAGCATGAGCACAACTCTGAAATAGATAAGAGAAATGAGTTACACAATAACTTCTTAAAGAATAGAAGAACCTTTTTCAAATACCCCAATACATTCATATATTCAAATCACATCCTCACCTCAATAATGACTACATGATCTCCTATATATACCTATTCACTCATTGCACATGTGGGCCCTTTATTAGGCCAATCACTATTACATATACAATTAACTCCATATATACCCCCCTTAGGTTAGGTCATAGTACCCTTTGAAAAGCTTTGTCCTCAAAGCTTTGTAGATAAAAGCTTTGCATGTGATTAAACCAAGTAATAATATGATTTTCTTATGTTCCTATTTTTTTCTTTCCATTGATGATGATTCATCCATCTAAACTCAATTCCTTTTGGTCTTAATCCTTGATGGTAGGTTGTTGCATAATTTTATTTCCCTTGATTCCATGCATTGTTGTTGTAACTTTTCCAATTTGTTGTAGTTGTTGGTCTTTAATAATATCCTGTTGAATAAAGGTTTTGTGATGCCCTGTTCCATAAATATTGATGAGTATTTCATATTCTTCTTTGATAATGCTAATATCGATCTTCTTATCTTCCTTAAAATCTTTCCTGGTAATGAGGGTGTCGATATGGTTTCACATTTGACAGTTTTTCTTCATTTTGCACACACACATCATCAATCTTCTTTTTCAGAGACAATGGCATCCTCCATCCTTTGTGCTTGGTGTTTAATACTACCTACTTTGAGATAATTTCATCATATATGGCTTTGACATTGTCAAGTTGAAGCTCCACTTCTTTAAGTATTTTTTGGTGACCTTCTTGAATCTTGTCTTCCTTTTCTTTCTAAAGTTGATGGTGATATTTTCCATCAGTTTATTTCTTCTTTCAATTCTAGATTGCATTTGTAATTTTACCTCATTTGTATATAAGGTTTCTTCAACCTTCTTGCAAATTTCCTTTTCAAGTCTTTTGGTAGTGTCCTCATCAACTTTTCTGGTAAAATCTTCATCCTTATTCTTTAATTCAAACTATTGTAAACATCTTTTCTCATTCTTAACATCGTTGAGAAGGTTTTGATTATGCTTATGCAACCTTATGATTTCTTCATCCTTCTTTTTCAATTCTTTCATTGACTCTTCATTTTCTTGTCTTAATTTTCTGATCTCTTTCGTTAATTTTTCATTAATGGAGTGAGTTTTCTTTCCAAGCCTTAAAATTTTCATAAAATAATTTTCATCTTCATCTCCTCTAAACTGAGGTATTGCCATTAGTTCATAATTGAAGTCTAATGCAAACACCTCAACTTATAGCCCTAATATCTTAGAAATGATGATACCAATTAATTATTATGCCCTTTTCCAACATATTCTCATGTGTTTCCTCTTTCCAACAACTTTTGAATCACCTCAATTTGACATCTCAATCATTAGTTATGCCAATTATAAGTTGACATACTTTTTAAAACTTTGAATTGAGCATTGTCTCGCTCATTGACCTTCCCTCTGAGGTAAATCTGAACTTTTCACACATAAGTTTGAAATTTCGTCTTGTTGTAACTTGATATGTCTTCTTTGCAATTCCACAGGTTTGACCAAATTTGGATGTGTCGAGAAAAAGTTATGGTAGCTTTCCCAAAACGTCCTTTTTTTCCCCTTATATGAGAATGAACTTGTGCATACTACCACATGTCCAAATTTTCAGACCTACTTTTGAAATATATGGTTAGTACTCTATTTAATACAATCAATGACACTCAATTTGAATTTTTCTATAATCAAATATAATTGTTTTACCAAGTCACTTGTTTGAGACTAGTTTTAGGACTAGTCAAAAACTCTAAATTCCATAGCATGTAACTTGAAAATTATAGTAAACCAAAGTCAATTTTTTTTTTATCATAGGTACTTTATTATGTCATCTCAAAGTCCCATAAATTTTAGTGTGTGAAACTTCCAAAAAACATTATAGCAAAAATATCAAGATGACTCATTGGAAGGAGCCAAACCCAAGGATCGTATGCTCTGATACCAAATATTATGTAACAAATACTTACAATAACACAATAAACTAGAGTGCACACAATGTACACCAAATGTGAGAATGGAACACTCCAAGATAGATAATATAGATGAATTACATAATAAGTCCTTAAAGAATAGGAAAATCTCCTCTAAATACCCCAATAAATTCATATATCTAAATCACATCCTCCCCTTAATAATGACTACATGATATCTATATATACATATTCATTCATTGCACATGTGGACCCTTCATTAGGCCAATCACTATTGCATTTATAGTTATGTCATTAGATATACATTTAAGCCCATGTATGCTTGCTTGGGTCATATGAGACCACTAGCCTATGCCAAAGTTATGGCAATTCCCCCAATTGTCCTTCAAGTCAACCATGGTATGTGTTATTTCCACTTAAAAATGATATGAAATATATGTAGAACATGTATTATGAATATGTTTTAACCAATAAGATCCATCCACTATGTTAAAAAATATCATGAAATGATAAAATATTTACGATTAACAATTCTATGATATTATTTAGATATAGGCAGTACAGTGATATTAAGTTCACAAGCACGTGGCACCTATGAGGCCATAATAGACTAACGATGATGTTTGAGATTCATCATGACTTTCAATTTTTCAGAATTATGAGATACAACTAATATTTGAACCTTAGTTCCCATTCCCATTCTCATTTCGTAAGTAAGAGCTAGCTTTGATCTATAGAAATTTTCGTTTTGATTTGGTGATGCTTAGGCTCAAATGTAACTCTAAGCTTATTAAGCATGCACTTGCCTTAGCTTAGGAGGTTTACATGAGTTGCTTAGTAATAGTTTTGATAAGATCAATGCCATAGACAACCATTTTCCAACAAAAGTTCTTTCTATCAAAATCCATAGCATTTATAAACTTTGCATGTGTAGTTATAGATTGCTTTGAATAATTTAACATATAATGCACTATTATACACTATGTCGAAAACCAAAATTCAAACATAGACTTGTTGGGTATGTGTTATATTCTTTGCACGACTAGCACTAGTGTCTACTACGTTGTGTCAGACGCACATGGGGGTTTGAAGGGAGGGCGCTAGGCACCTCCTTCGGGGGTTGCCCGCGAGAATTTTTTTTGCCTTGGGAAATGTGTCGCATTTTGCTTTGTTTTTTCGTGTCACCTCGATTTTCATGTCCATTGTTGGGTGGTTTTTCGACACACGTTTTTTGTCGATGGTTTTATATTTCCGGTTAAGGAATTAGGGTTGTTGACTAATCAAGGTCATTGGGTTAAGGTTTTGGATGTTGTTGGCTCCTATATGTATATTGTATAGTAAACAATGTATGAGTGTGAATGAATATATAATATGTTGATTTTCTCGGTTTGGGTTTCTAGGGGAAAATCTTTGTGTAATGTGTGTATTTCCCATTGTATATTTTCTGTTCTTTTACTGAAAATCTGTTTGCAGTAAATATTGTACAAGGTTAAAATATACATTTGGTATCAGAGAAATTATTGGCTTTAGGGGGACGCCTTTGTTGTCAAGGGTTTGGCTCGGGATTGTGATAAGCCTTGTTACAGTGGGAGATCTGCGATATTGATTCTTCAGGTGAAGAGAAATGACGAGCAGTTCAAAAATGGAGATCGAGAAGTTTAATGGGCAAAGTTTTGAGTTGTGGAAGCTCAAGATGGGAGATTTGTTGGCGGACAGAAATCAGTTGATCACAGTGGATCCAGGTATTGCACCTACAGGAACTTCAACAGATGACTAGAAAAAGTTGGATTAGAAGGTGAAGAGTACAATTAGATTGTCTCTCAGATTCAATATTACTGAATGTGTTAGAGGAAGCTACAACCAAGGATTTATGGGATAAGTTGGGAAGTTGTATCAGTCTAAGTCCCTAGTAAATAAACTATTCCTGAGAAAGAAACTATATAACCCGAGGATGAGAGATGGAGACTCGGTGCAGAGCATTTGAATGCCTTCAATACTATGGTAAGTCAGTTAGTATCTGTTGAGATTAAAATTTATGATGAAGATAAGCGTATCAATTTGTTGTGCTCTTTACCAGACTCGTGGGATGGTCTGGTTGTGGCCATAGGTAGTAATACAACTGCCTTGAAGTTTGATGAAGTGGTCTAATCCTTGTTGTCGGAGGAGATGAGACAGAAGAACATGGAAGGACAGAGCACATATGCATTATTTGCAAGCGGACACTCCCAAGAAAGAAATAGATCTAAGTCCTCAAGTGGGAGATCTAAGTCTAAGGGTAGATCTAAATCTCCTGGAAATTTTGTAAAGGTATGTTGGAGATGTGGAAAAGAAGGGCCCTATAAGAAGCAGTGTAGATCCAAAATTGAGAAAAAGAAGGGATCTGGAGAAGCTCCTTCTACAGAAGAAAAGACCTCCAAGGAAGGAGGGGATGTGTACTTGGATTCTTCAAGCACACATGCAGATCATGACGCATGGTTGGTTGACTCAGGTGCATCCTTTCAGATGACTCCCCACATGGAGTGGTTCTGTGAATATGAAAGGTATGATGGAGATAATGTTTTCCTAGGTGATGACTCGAAAACCAAAATCATAGGACAAGGAAAAGTCGAGTTGAGGCTCATAGATGGAAGGATTAGAAAACTACATGGTGTACTGCAAATCCCAGGTTTGGCCAAAAATTTGATTTTTGTAAGAAAAATGGACGATGCAGGGTTAAAAACAACATTTGAAAAGGAAACCTGCAGGATGGTTCAAGGAGCAATGGTGTTGCTGAAGGGAGTTTGGTTTGGAACTCTGTATAAGCTGCAAGGAAGAACTATTAGTGATGGGTATAATAGTTCCATTTGTTTATTTTTCAATAAGCAAGGTTAAGCATGAAGTTCATTCCATTTTTAACATTTAACCATAACCATTAATGTTGCAGCAACCAAGATCACAAGAAGAAGCACTATGCACAAGAACACAAGAAGT
Source organism: Picea engelmannii (assembly GCA_009831015.1). Classification (NCBI taxonomy): domain Eukaryota; kingdom Viridiplantae; phylum Streptophyta; class Pinopsida; order Pinales; family Pinaceae; genus Picea; species Picea engelmannii. The sequence goes on along the minus strand of ML779878.1, from coordinate 222,527 downwards.
ATCATGGGAAACCCTTCTCAACAAGGGAAGAAAACCCAACCAAATCCTTTGCTATATTCTTCAAGAGAAAGACCTTCACCACCAAGAAGAACCTATCACACAAGAGGGTGCTCAAACCCTAGAAGACTAGCACCCAAGAGAGGTGCACACTTTTCCCAAGAAGGTGTACTTGCTGAAATTTCCAAACTCACATGAAATATATGATTCCTTAATGGGGAATTTACCTTTACTTATACTAGACTGAACTTATCAACAAAGTGTCTATTGGCACAACATGGCCGACCTCACTAACTCATAATATAATTAATATTAACTAGATTAATTATATTTTACATTAATTACCAGTCACATTAAGGTGGGGTCGACCTGTACCCTTTATATTACAATTAGGGTTACAGGTAGGTCTGACTCTTGAACAATATAGCAAGGGATCTTATACACCCACTAGTGCTCATCCACTAGGGGCACATCCATAGGGATGTCCATATCACTGGCTCACTGCATTACACATAAGAACCACTTCTTCACTAGTGCTCAGCCACTAGGATCACGTTCACCTGTGCTCGTCCACAGACACGTCCACTCAACATATCTTCTTTCCCACTGCATTACACATGAGAGTCATCTGGAGTTTCTCGTCAACTCTTCTACTCAGAGGAGGCTAATACATCATCTTCATTTTTGTTTTCATGACGATGCACCCAACACTTTGGGATTTCACACGTTCACCTTGTGCTCAACCATAGACACGTCCAACTCAACAAATCTCCTTTCTCACTGCGTTACACAGGAGAATCATCTAGAGTTCTTCTCAACTCTCTGTAAGGAGGAGGCCATCTCTACGTTCTAGTTCTGTCTCAGATAGGAACCACACACCCCTCTCAAGGGATTTCTCTTAGGTTTGTAAGCTGGAGAATGTCTCACATAGCTGCAATCATCAACATCTCTCAGGTTTGTAAGTTGGAGAATGTTTCACATAGCTGTAATCATCAACACTCCCTCTCAACTAGGGAGGCATTCTTCATCATGCCAAGTCTCACACAGATGTACTTTGAACTTTGTCTTGGCTGGAGCCATCAACACTCCTTCTCGACTAGGGAGACATTCTTCACTAGGTTAATTTGGTGAAGATTTATGCAATCTGCTCATGTGTAGGAAGGTACTACATGTGTGCTATTTTTCTATGCATCATATCTCTGATATAATAATATTTCATCTCATCGTGTTTTGATCCATCAGGAAACATTGGATTCTCAAAGAGCTTTACACACGACTCTTGGTTGTCATCATAGGATCCATCTCATGATCAATTAAATCCGTCAGAAGCTTGTGAAGCCACATGGCTTCTCACATTTTATGCTATATACTATGCTTATGTGGTATTGAAGGCCACATATTTTTGTTTCCTGCTTCATTAGGAAATCATGGCAAACTTCACAGTAAGACAACAACCAGATGTGCTCTTCCGGTCCACTGTACTCTCTGCTCAATCTGTATCGGCATATCCTGCAAACTCAAGTTCACACTGGAGGCATATCTGAGGCCATATCCAACTGTGCCTCATATATATCTCAATACATGCTTCACTGTTATCCAATGAGTCTGTCTCGACTGACTAATGGATTGACTAAGTACATTCACTACATATCATGAATTTGATCTGGTGTTAACCAGATACATCAATGATCCAATCAATTGTGGATCAATCATGTCTGAAGCATCATCATTCATTTCTTTCAAATCCATCATAGTGGTTTTGCATTCTGTTATACCGAACTTCTTTAATATTCCCATTGTATACTTTCATTGACTTGGGAAAATCTTATTGGTCCTCTGTCATACTTCTTGTCTCAAGATGTAATACATCATACTCAAATCCTTCATCTCAAAAATTAGAAGTCGAGGCTTTCTTGTTTTCAACAATAATGCTTTCTGAATAAGTTATCAAAAACTCAGGCTCTTGTCACCAACACTGTAGTAATATAGGTTTTGGATCAGCAATACTCTTTGTTAGAAAAACATGACCGTGGAACAATAAAATAAAACAAATGCGGAAACAAAACACATAAGATACACTATACAATAGAGACACAGATTTACGTGGTTCACCCAGTGTGGGCTACGTCCACCAGAGAAATTGCCTGGTCCTTCCTTTATTATTATCCAGCATATGAAGGGATACAACCTACAACAAACCCGCTGTAACTTCCTCTTCTTTCTCTCATAGTCTCCTATCACATAATACAATATTCACCATTAACCATAGCCGCAATACATTTCCCTCATAAAAGAGGGTTGCCTTCTAGGGCAAAAAACCCTAACACAATCTCTACCGTTAGATCTGCGACCTTATAATGAATGGTCCAGATTTACAATGAAATTACAATATACATTTACAAGGCAATTTTTCCTTCGGGGGCTTCACCCTTGAACCCCCGCTGGGGGACTGCTTTCCCCTAGACCCTCCACCCGGGGGGATAGCCCCACCGAACCCCGCAGAGGGGGTACCCCCCCTCTGCACTCCCCCGCGTGGAAGAGTGTACATACTTCTGGGGTGTAAATACTTCATAGGGTATAAACACGGTTGAAATCAAGGGCCTCTGAATCAGAAAGATAATTAGGCTCCACAACCAACAATCTCCCACTTGGAGACTGATCTCAACAACTCCACCGCTGCTGTATATGCTGGACTCTGAACCTTCTTGGACTTAGCAAATTTATCATCTTCATCTTCATTCTTGAAGACCAACTGAAACTGAGCAGGAACTCAGTTTCTCCCTGGTTACTCCCTTTGTTAACATGTCTGCAGGATTCTGGCTAGTGTGTATCTTTTCCAACTTCAAATGTCCATCTTTCAAGGCGAATTGTATAAAGTGGTACCTCAACTGTATATGCTCAGTTTTCAAATGGAAGGCTAAGTTCTTTGCAAGGTGAATGACACTCTGACTGTCACAGTACAACCTGCTGTTCTCCTGCTTCTTTCCCAATTCCTCCATAAACCTCTGTAACAAAATCATCTCTTTACTAGCCTCTATAGCAGCAACATACTCTGCCTCTGTTGTTGAAAGTGAAACAACCTTTTGCAATTTCGAAATCCAACTTATTGTTGTTCCACCTATAGTAAAAACATACTCCGTGGTGCTCCTCCTGATGTCTTTATCACCTGCCATATCTGAATCAACATATCCCTGTAGAAAAGTGTCTGAACCTCCAAAACATAATGCATGAGTAGTAGTACCTCTCAAATACCTGAGATTCCACTTTACTGCCTCCCAATGTTCTTTACCTGGATTG
>ML779878.1:187070-216475 GCA_009831015.1 Picea engelmannii | reverse complement strand
CCGTATTAAATTCATTTAAATGATCTGCAACAGACCCACCTTCTGACATCTTCATATTAAATAATCTCTTCATTAGAAATACCTTATTGGACACCGAGGGTTTTTCATACAATTTGGCCAATGCATCCATCAAACCCTTCATTTTCTTTTCTTTGGAAATATTGAAAGCCACCGACGTTGCTAGGCTCAGCCGTATCGTTCCTAGAGCCTTTTTGTCAAGAATCTCCCATTCTTCATCCTTCATGGTCGTCGACTTCTTTGCTATTCCGCCCAATGGTAGGAATAGATCCTTTTGATATAAATAATCTTCCATATGCATCTTCCATAACTGGTAGTTTTGGCCGTTCAATTTCTCGACCCTAAACTTTCCATCTTCCTACATTACTCCCACTCGAACCAGGAACCCTCTTTTCCTGCGAGTTACCTTTCGCTGTGATACCAGTTGTTAGAAAAATAGGAACATGGAGCAATAAAATAAAACAAATGTGGAAACAAAACACAGAAGATACACTATACAATAGAGACATAGATTTACGTGGTTCACCCAGTGTGGGCTACGTCCACCAGAGAAATTGCCAGGTCCTTCCTTTATTATTATCCAGCATATGAAGGGATACAACCTACAACAAACCCACTGTAACTTCCTCTTCTTTCTCTCACAGTCTCCTATTTCAGAATACAATATTCACCATCAACCATAGCCGCAATACATTTCCCTCATAAAAGATGGTTTCCTTCTAGGGAAAAAAACCCTAACATAATCTCTACCGTTAGATCTGCTACCTTATAATGAACGGTCCAGATTTACAATGAAATTACAATATACATTTACAAGGCAATTTTTCCTTTGGGGGCTTCACCCCCGAACCCCAGCTGGGGACCCGCTTGCCCCAAGACCCCCCAGCCGGGGGGATAGCCCCCCCGGACCCCGCAGAGGGGGTAACCCCCCTCTGCACTCCCCCGTGTGGAAGAGTGTACATAATTCTGGGGTGTAAATACTTTATGTGGTATGAACATGACTGAAAGCAAGGACCTCTGGATCAGGAAGATAATCAAGCTCCACAACCAACACTCTTGTTGAGCTTCAAACTCATCAAGAATCCATTCATCTAATATTGTTTCCATCTCATGGATGGTAGTAAGGATGGAAATGTATTGGTCTCATTGAATCAAGTGTCTCATCATAGACAATTCCCTCTGTTTGTGAGAGTCCTCTAGTTTTGTATTTCTTGACACTTCCTGTCAACTGCATGCTTTCTCTACTTGGAAGTTTTCACAGACTTCCCTTCTTATTTCTGAATAATATCTTATACATCATTCTTTAAGATATACTAGTATTCTTATGTTATGGTATCTTTCCATACTTTTATTTTTTTTGGTTTCTTCAATGAAATGGCTCATGACTGAAGGATAGTTTTGAAAACTCTTTTTCTTTCTCAAGGTGTCCCTTGAGGGACTTGTGTGTCTCTCTATCTTCTATTAGAGTTTTGTATATCCTAGGCATGCCTTTTATGCCCCACTGTAATATCTCTGGTTATATTAACTGGAGCAACTGGATTAGTTGGAATAATTTCTGTCTCCCTCTGAACTGCTGAAGGGGGAGAAGGTATTGTCTCATTGTCAATCTCCATTTGAGATTCTCTAGGTTTGTTGAATGGGTATCTCTTCTTTAAGGAAAACATCTATGCTTGTCTCACATAATAATCAATCAAATATGGTTTGGACTCTCGTACCAAGGATAATTGTCCAAGTCTTTGAGGGCTCCCATACTAGGGATACTTATCCTTCATTTATTTTAAAAAAATACATTCAACTATAAAATTGGAGATCAATTGATTTACTTGGTTTGTAGTCATGATTTAGTTTTTAGAGGAAGTACGTCCCCTCTCTCTTATATTCATTCTTGAGGTGGATCTGGATCAATGTCAACGGTAGAAGCATATTGTCTTCCCTTCTTCTTGGTTGGACAGTTTCTTGCATAGTGTCCATATTTGTCACATCTAAAGCACTGAATTTATGAAACATCTCTTCTTTGATAACCTGGATTTGATGAAGACTTTTCATCTTTAAATGTTTTCCTGAAATTTCTTTTGAATTTTCCTCCTTTCTTTGTATGAAGTGCAAGAGCATGATTTTCTTCTGAGGAATCTTCCACTCCTCTATTTCTAAGTCTAAGTTCTTCTTGAGTACAATCTGTCCATAGACGATCAAAGGTTGGTAGAGCTTCTCTTCCACTGATACTTTGAAGAAAAGGCTCCCACTGTTTTGGAAGGTTGTTGAGAGTGGTTAAGACAAGTTCTCTATCGGACATGATTTCTCCAATGGTTTCTAGTTGTTCTTTAATCTATGATATCTTCATAAAGAAGATGATAACTGTGTCACCTTTGTCTCACCAACTGGATTTTGAAAACCTGATGATTAGGTTGAATTAGAAACCTTGAATTATATTGGACTTATGACTGCCAACAATCAATTTGATAATTTCACAGAGATGCTTGTTGATTCAGGAGAACGTTTCTTCAGAAACCCAAAATTAATATTTTGCAGGAAATTTCGACACCCTAGAAACCCTAGGGCCAAAAATCAAAATTTCTCAGAATTTCGTTTTGAGATCTTCTAGAGATGTGCTAGAAGAGGCCCTACTCTTCTATGCCAAAAGTAGCCCCATCGTCCAAGTATTGTTATTATTATTATAATTAATATTAACCAGATTAATTATTTTTTACATTTATTATTAATCACATTAGGGTGGGGCCAACCTATACCCTTTACATAGCAATTAGGGTTACAGGAAGGTCTGACTCCTGAACAATATATAGCAAGGGATATGATACACCCACTAGTGCTCATCCACTAGGGGCACATCCATAGGGATGTCATATCTCTGGTTCATTGCATTGCACATAAGAACCAGATGTTCACACGTTCACCTGTGCTCGTCCACAGACACATTCACTCTACATATATTCTTTCCCACTGCCTCACACAGGAGAATCATCTAGAGTCTTCTCGTCAACTCTGCTACTCAGAGGAGGCTAATACATCATCTTTATTTCTGTTCACATGATGATGCACCCAACACTTTGAGATTTCACACGTTCACCTTGTGCTCATCCACATGCACGTTTAACTCAACAGATCGCCTTTCCCACTAGATAATCATCTGGAGTTCTTCTAAAATCTATGAATGGAGGAGTTCATCTCTACGTTCAAGCTCTGTCTCAGGCAGGAACCACATACCCTTCTTAGGGGATTTCTCTCAGGTTTGTAAGCTGAGAGAAAGACTCACATAGCTTGCAATGATCCACATCTCACAGGTTTGTAAGCTAGAGAATGTCTCACATAGCTTCAATCATCAACAAGAAAAAAGTTTCTTCAAGAAGTTCCAGAAATCTAAGATCAAGATTCTATAGGAAATTTCGGCACCCTAGAAACCCTACGGCCAAATACTCAAAATCCTCGGAATTTGATTTTAATAGTTTCTGGAGATGTGCTAGAGGAGGTCGTACTCTTCTATGCCAAAAATAACCCCAACGTCCAAGTATTAAGGGCCAAAACACCACAGAAAAGAGGGTCATACAGATTTTTCTGGAAACCCTAGGAGGGTCGTACGGTTCTGCAAAAGTGAGAGGAGACTTGGTAGATGCTTGTGCAATGGGTTCTTTCAAGACCTATACTCTGATACCATGTTGATTTTTCAATAAGCAAGGTTAAGCATGGATTTCATTCCATTTTTAGCATTTAACCATAACCATTAATGTTTCAACAACCAAGATCACAAGAAGAAGCACCATGCACAAGAACACAAGAAGTATCCTGGGAAACCCTTCTCAACAAGGGAAAACACCCAACCAAATCATTTTCTATATTCTTCAAGAGAAATACCTTCACCACCAAGAAAAACCTAGCACACAAGAGGGTGCTCAAACCCTAGAAAACTAGTGCCCAAGAGAGGTGTGCACTTTTCCCAAGAAGGTGTACTTGCTAAAATTTCCAAACTCACATGAAAGATATGATTCCTCAATGTGGAATTTACCTTTACTTATACTAGACTTAACCTGTGAACATAAGTGTCTATTGGTAAAACATGGCCGACCTCACTAGCTCATAATATAATTAATATTAACCATATTAATTATCTTTTACATTAATTACCATTCACATTAAGGTGGGGCCGACCTGTACCCTTTATATTACAATTAGGGTTACATGCAGATCTGACTCTTGAACACTACAACAAGGGATCTTATACACCCACTAGTACTCATTCACTAGGGGCACATCCACAGGGATGTCCATATCACTGGCTCACTGCATTACACAAAAGAACCACTTCTTCACTAGTTCTTAGCCACTAGGATCACGTTCACCTGTGCTCGTCCACTCAACATATCTTCTTTCCCACTGCATTACACGAGAGTCCTATGGAGTTTCTCTTCAACTCTTCTACTTAGAGGAGGCTAATAAATCATCTTCATTTATGTTCTCATGACGATGCACCCAACACTTTGGGATTTCACACGTTCACCTTGTGCTCATCCACAGGCATGTCCAACTCAACAGATCTCCTTTCTCACTGTGTTACACATGAGAATCATCTAGAGTTCTTATCAACTCTTTGTAAGGAGGAGGCCATATCTACGTTCCAACTTTGTCTCAGATAGGAACCACACACCCCTCTCAAGGGCTTTCTCTTAGGTTTGTAAGCTAGAGAATGTCTCACATAGCTACAATCATCAACATCTCTCAAGTTTGTAAGATGGGGAATGTCTCACATAGCTACAATCATCAACACCATTGTCCCTGATATTGGAGTTAAAGAATATATAACTCCTACAGTATTTGGAGAAAAGGTTATGTTGTGGCATCAAAGAATAGGGCATATCAGAGAGAAGGGTCTTCGACTACTACACGATAAAGGTATGGTTGACCGTATGTCTAATTTCTCTCTGGATTTTGATTTCTATGAACATTGTGTATATGGGAAGAAGAATTGGATAAAATTCCCCTCTGGTGTAACGAGGGCAGAAGGAATTTTACAGCTAGTTCATAATCATGTGTTTGGACCTGTGTCAGTTCCATCATTGGGGAAATCTGTGTACTATGTATCATTTATAGATGACTTCTCGAGGAATACTTGGATATATTTCCTCAAGAAGAAATCTGAATTATTTGACAGGTTTAAAGAGTTTAAGGCTCTTGTTGAGAATCAAACAGAGAAAATAATTAAGGTGTTGAGGACAGATAATGGAAGAGAGTTCTGCGGGAATGAATTTGAAGAATTCTGTAAGAAGTGCAATATAGAAAATAATGAAACTAATCCATATACACCTCAACAAAATTGAGTTGCAGAAAGGATGAATAGGACATTGATGGAAAAAGAAAGGTGCATGCTCAATGGTGAAGGGTTAGGGCAAGAATTCTGGGCAGAGGCGGTGGGTACTGCATGTTACCTGGTCAACAGATCACCCTCATCAACACTAGATGACAAGACTTCACAAGAGGTATGGACTGGTAAGGAACCTTCTCTCACACATCTCAAGGTATTTGGTTGTGAGGCCTATGTTCATGTTGCAAAGGAAAACAAGAGTATGCTAGATAAGAAGGCTGAAAAGTGTATCTTTATTGTGTATAAAGATGGTCTCAAAGGTTATAAGCTTTGGAACCCAAAAACTAAGAAAGTTGTGTATAGATGAGATGTGGTGTTTAGAAAAATGAAGAATGTTGTTAAACATGAAATCATACCAAGTAAGGAAGAACAAGAGAAAAACAAGTTTTATTTAAAGGATGATAAATCAGACTCTACAAAAGAACAAAAATCAAAAGAAGAAGATCATCATACTCCAGTATTAGAGAGATCGGTTCGAGAAAGAAGGCTATCAGAAATGTATACTTTGTTGACACTTGAAAGAGAAACGATGAATACTATGCTCACAAATGATTTCCAAGCTTTATTATTTATCTATATTAATAATATACTAGTAGGTGGGACCCCCTTGTTATACTCATGGAAATATGGTGGATAAGAAACGCTTATATTTTGTTTACCTATGTGATGGTAGCAACACAGTTTTCTACAATTCATTTGTTTCAAATAATGGTTTAAAATGTTTATGGTAATATGTGGTTGGGTAATTAAAACATGGAGCTAAGTGGTTTGGATGATCTCTCATAAAATATGATAATGTTGCCCTTTTGAAAGAGAGAATTATACTCCAGTTTTAATTTTGATGTTGTGTATTGTTCATAGGCGAAAGTTGGGTGATCTTGACCCTTGACACTATGGTTGTGCGCATTGTTTGAGTTGCATAGTGGATTGTGTTCCTAGTACATTGTCATTCGAAGGAATTTGATATTGGAAAGGGGTGGTGCACTTTGGACTATCTCGCACTTTGCAAAAGTAATATGACAATTTTGAATTTTTGATTGATTAATGGTTTGAATGTAGTGTTATGGTGAGTTGGCTAGTGGGCTTGACTCATACTAAAAATTGAATGAAGATATGAAGGGAGAAGCGATGTGCAGTAAATGCACGTCACTCAAACTCCCCTCGAGACCGTCACCTTAGTCATTCTTGCATTTTTGGCTCTGGTAGTTGTTGCTGCTCTACCTGGCCCGGTCGTGGAGGAAGTATATAGTCTTTGTTTTTCTCCTCACACAGAATTTTACAAGTATGAGTTTTCTTAATTTTGCATCCATGAGAGTTACTATGCCTTTGAATCAAATGTTGGCTCTAGTTGCTCGTGGTATGTGTGATTCTCAAGCTGTTATGATGTTTTGGAACTGTGTTTATGCTCGCATCTTTGGTTTCCTGTGGTGGTTGTTTTGGGAATGTTGGATTTTAAAAGTTGGTCGTGTGGTCCTTGTTGTGTGTAATTGTTCACTGGAATTATTGAGTAAATATTGCAATGGAGCCTGCTTTGTCATGGTTTTGTTTCCGAGTCTGGCCTCTCTATTGAAGTTGGTTATCATAGACTACCTAAACTTCGGGCTTTGCAAATACTCCACCTATATATTGACACTACTGGCCTCTGTGGCTAAGTGTACACACGCTATGTTTTGACCCTATGAGTTTTATGTGAAATATGATTGAATATTAGAGAATTTTGTGTCTTGTCTTGGAAAAACCCTCAGTTGTTGGCTTGCTTGCTATAACCTCACCATCATTGTTGCCTGGTAAATGTTATACAGTTTAAGAACATTGCTACCCTTATTTTTGTTGATGAATGCATCTATGTGAGACATTCTCCAGCTTACAAACCTGTGAGGTGTGGATCATTGCAGCTATGTGAAGCCTTTCTCTCATCTTACAAACCTGAGAGAAATATCCTAAGAAGGGTACATGGTTCCTACCTGAGACAGATCTAGGAACGTAGAGATGACCTCCTCCATTCAGAGAGTGAGAAGAACTCCAGATGATTATCCAGTGGGAAAGGCGATCTGATGAGTTGGACGTGCCTGTGGTGGAGCACAAGGTGAACGTGTGAAATCACAAATTGCTTGGTGCATCGTCATGTGAACATAAATGGAGATAATCTGTTAGCCTCCTCTAATCAACAAAGTTGATGAGAAAAATCCAGATGATTCTCCTATGTGAGGCAGTGGGAAAGGAGATCTGTAGAGTGGACGTGCATGTGGATGATCAAAGGTGAACATGTGTAGATCTGGTTCTTCTGTGTAATGCAATGATCCAGAGCTATAAAATCCCTATGGATGTTCCCCTAGTGTGTGTATCAGATCCTTTGTTATATGTTGTTTAGGAGTCAGACCTACCTTTAACCCTAATTGTTATGTAAAGGGTACAGGTCGGCCCCACCTTAATGTGTTTAATAAAAAGTGTAAAAGATAATTAATATGGATAATAATAATAATAATAATAATAATAATAAAGTGAATTAGAGAGGTCAACCCTATTGATCCAATAGACGCCTTTGTTGACTGGACAAGTCTAGTATAAGTAAGAAATGATTCCCCATTGTGGAATCATATCTTTCTTGTGTGTTTGGAAATTACAACAAATACATCTACTTGGTAAAAGGTGTGCACCTTTCTTGGGTGCTAGACTTCTAGGACTTAAGCACCCTCTTGTGTGCTAAGTATCTGTTGTTGGTGAAGGTATTTCTCTTGAATATTATAGCAAAGGATTTGGTTGGGTTTTCTTCCCTTGTTGAGAAGGGTTTCCCAGGACACTTCTTGTGTTATTGTGCATGGTGTTTCTTCTTGTGATCTTGGTTGCTGCAAAATTATTGTTTATGGTTAAGTGAAATGCAAAATGGAATAAAATTCATGCTTTACCTAGCTTATGAAAAGTAAAAATGGTATCAGAGCATCGGTCTTGAAGATCCCATTGCACAAGCTTTTTCCAACTCCTTCTCTCACTCATCTACAAAAACCGTACGACCCTCTTAGGGTTTTTAGAAAATCCGTATGACCTCCTCTCCTGAGAAATTTCACCACTTAAAACTTGGACGTTTGAGCTGAAAAAGACATAAAGGGGTACGAACTCCTTCAACGCACCTCTAGCAAGTCTCAGATCAAAATTTCGGGCATTTTGAATTTTTGGCCCTAAGGGTTTCGCCAAAATTCTGCAGAAAATTCTAAAGTGTATTTATGCAAACCTATTGAAGAAGCTCCTCATATTACCAGGGCTATCATATTTATCAAGGCTTATTTTTGGCAGTCATAAGCCCAAAAAAACCTAAAAGTGCTAGCCTAGCCTTGCCGTTAGGTTTTCTAGCCTAGTTGACAAGGGTTTGTGAAGATGAGAAAAATCATGATGAGAAGCAAGCTCAACAAAAGACTCCAAAAAAATGAAGACATCAACATCTCAACACTCTCAGGTATGGTTCCTATAAATGAAAATACTTGGTTAATTGACAGTGGTGCCTCCAAGCACGTGATCGGTTTTAGAAGTCATCTAACACACTTCATTGAGAAAGAGACACATCTACATGTTGTTCTTGGAGATGATGCCAGATATAATGTAAGAGGATTTGGAACTTCCACCTTCCAACTAGATTCAAATATGAAGCTTAAACTATAAGAAGTTCTATATGTACTCGGAATGAAGAGAAACCTTGTCTCTATTTCAACCTTGGAAGACAAAGGTTACAAAATTACTTTTTCAGAAGGAAGAGTCCTTGCATGGCACACAAACTCTCATATAAGATCTTCCAAAGTAATTGGTGTCATAGAAAACATCTTATACAAGTTTACCATCAAACCAGTTCAAGCCTTATTACATGACACTATCATCTTGAGTGATTTATGGCATAAAAGACTTGCTCACATTCATTATAGAGCTCTTCCATTTCTAGGGAAAATGGTAACAGGTCTACTAGAGATCCATATCCATCATAAAGGTGTTTGCAAAGGTTGTTCCCTTGGAAAGAATGTTAAAGGATCCTTTTCTAGCAGTGACAACAGATCCAAGGAAATCTTGAACTTGATACATTAAAATGTATGTGGGCCAATGACTGTTGCATCCTTAAATGGATACTTATACTATGTAATCTTCATAGATGATCACTTCAGGAAAACTTGGATTTACTTTCTGAAGAACAAGGATGTAGTCCTTGCCAAATTTCAATAATTCAAAGCTTAGGTTGAAAATGTGACCGAAAGAAAAATCAAAATATTAAGATCAGACAATGGAGGAGAATACACCTCAAAATAATTTAATAGTTTTTGTATTGAAGCAGGAATCAAGAGGGAGTTCACAGTTCCTTACAACCCTCAACAAAATGGGGTTGTTGAAAGGAAAAACATAACTATCATTGAGGCAACTAAAGAAATGATACATGATCATAGTCTACCTATGACTCTATGGGCATAAGCATGTATGACAACAATATATGTTCAAAACCATAGTCCTCATCAGATCTTGAAGAATATTACTCCAGAAGAAGCATTCACCAAAGTGAAGCCTAAGATCGGACACTTCAGAATATTTGGATGTCCAATGTACCCTCATGTACCTAAAGAAAAGAGATCCAAACTAGAACCTTCAGGAAGAAATGGCACATTTTTAGGATACAATGAATCCTTAAAAGCATACTGAATCTACATCCCAGGTCAAAGACAAATTTAAGTAAGAAGATATGTTACCTTTGAAGAAGAAGTAGCCTTCCATAAATCCAGAGAGGCTCAGATGAAAATTGATAGAGAAACAATACCTTCTCCCCCTTCAACAGTTCATAGGGAGACATATATCATTACAGATGAGCCAACAACTCTAGTTGATCTAGTTGCTCCAGTAGATTCTGATTCCCCAAGAAACATACCCTAAAATGTCATAGTTGGACATAAGAGACTTGCTTGGGCTCGAAAAACCTTAGAAGAAGCAGAAGGACATAAAGCTCCACAAGGAGCAACCCGAGAAATCAAGAGACCAAAGAGATTCTCAAGCTACCTTTCAGCCATGAAACCACATTATTGATTCAGAGCCATCCTGTCATGGAGAAGTTGCATATGAACAAGTTTGGCAAGATGACATGACTGAAGAATACCAATCTATATTAAAAAATGATGCATGGGATGTTGTTCCAAGACCAGAGGGAAAGTATGTAGTGACTTCCAAATGGATTTACAAAATCAAACATGTTGCCGATGGAAGCATTGAAATACAAAGAAAGATTTATGGCTAGAGTGTTTTCACAAATAGAGGGAGTTGACTATGACGAGACGTTTTCACCGGTAGCCAGATATACCTCCATTTGATCTATCATTGCACTAGCTGCTTCCATGGGTTGGAAGATACATCAGACAGATGTAAATGCAGTTTTTCTCAATGGTGAAATTGAGGAAGAAGTTTATATTGAGCAGCCAGAAGGCTTCGTTATGCACAACAAAAAATCTCATGTATGCAGGTTAAAGAAATCCCTATATGGATTAAAACAAGCACCATGTGCTTGGTATGAGAAAATGGATGGATTTATGATGAGTTTTGGATTCAACAAAAGTATAATTGACCCAAACTTGTATTATCACATTGATGACAATGAGTGCCTGATCTTAGTCTTATATGTGGATGACATTTTCCTCACCGGTTTAGAAAGACTCATTGCAGAATGAAATCAAGCCTCGACTGCCAAATTTCAAATGAAGGATTTGGGCCTAATGCATTATTTCTTTGGACTAGAAGTATGGCAGAGAAAATATGAGATTTTCCTAAGTCAAGGAAAATATTCTATGGAGATACTAAAGAAGTTCAAAATGACAGATTGCAAATCCATGCCTACTCCAATGGTAATGGATTTAAAGAAAATAAGTGAAACTGATTCAGGAGACGTAGATCCACATTTATATCAACAGATTGTTGGATCTTTGATGTATCTGGTTAACTCCAGACCAGACATTTTCTATGCAGTAAATGTTCTTAGCCAGTTTATGAGCCAACCAAAACAGACACACTGGATAGTTGCAAAACACGTATTGAGATACTTACAAGGCACAATTGGTTATGGCCTAAGATATGTAGCCAATGTGGACTTAAGCTTGGAAGGATATGTCAATGCAGATTGGGCAGGAAGTGCAGTAGACAAAAAGATCACTTCAGGTTGTTGTTTCACCTTAGGATCAGCCATGGTTTCTTGGTGCAATAGAAAACAAAGCTCTGTGGCTTTGAGTACAACAGAGGAAGAGTAAATTTCATTGAGCATGGAAGTTTGTGAAGCTGTATGGATTCACAAACTTTTGATAGACTTATTCAATCATGAGATGGATCCGATGACTATTCAACCAGAGATGTGTAAATCTCTTCGAGAACCCAGTGTTTCATGACAAATCGAAACACATTGAAATCATGTATCACTATATTAGAGACATGGTGCAGAGGAAGACAGTACATGTACAATATATTTATACTCATGAGTATTTATTCACTAAACCACTTGCCAAGACAAAGTTCGAGTATTTCCGTGAGAGACTTGTCTTGATGGAAAATGCCTCCCTAGCTGAGAGGGAGTGTTGATGAATGCAACTATGTGAGACATTCTCCATCTTACAAACCTGTGAGGTGTGGATCATTGCAACTATGTGAAGCCTTTCTCTTAGCTTACAAACTTGAAAGAAAGACCCTAAGAAGGGTACGTGGTTCCTGCTTGAGACAAATCTAGGAACATAGAGATTCCCTCCTCCATTTGGAGAGTGAGAGGAACTCCAGATGATTATCCAGTGGGAAAGGCGATCTGATGAGTTGGACATGCCTGTGGATGAGCACAAGGTGAACGTGTGAAATCCCAAAGTGCTGGGTGCATCGTCATGTGAAAAGAAATGAATATGATGTGTTAGCCTCCTCTGAGCATCAGAATTGACGAGAAAAATCTAGATGATTCTCCTGTGTGGGGCAGTGGGAAAGGAGATCTGTAGAGTGGACATGCCTGCGAATGAGCATAGGTGAATGTGTGTAGATCTGGTTCTTCTATGTAATACAGTGAGCAAGAGCTATGAAATCCATATGGATGTGCCCCTAGTGGGTTTATCGGATCTTTTTCTATATGTTGTTCAAGAGTCAGACCTGCCTGTAACCCTAATTGTTATGTAAAGGGTACAGGTCGGCCCCACCTTAATGTGTTTAATAAAAAGTGTAAAAGATAAATAATATGGATAATATTAATTATAATAATAATAATAATAATAATAATAATAAATTATAAAGTGACTTAGATAGGTCGACCTTGTTGAGCCAATAGATGCCTTTGTTTACTGAACAAGTCTAGTATAAGTAAGAGATGATTCCCCATTGTGGAATCATATCTTTCTTGTGTGTTTGGAAATTACAACAAATACATCTACTTGGTAAAAGGTGCACACCTCTCTTGGGTGCTAGTCTTCTAGGACTTAAGAACCCTCTTGTGTGCTAAGTCTCTCCTGTTGGTGAAGGTCTTTCTCTTGAAGATTATAATAAAGGATTTGGCTGGGTTTTCTTCCCTTGTTGAGAAGGGTTTCCAAGGATACTTCTTGTGTTCTTGTGCATGGTGTTTCTTCTTGTGATCTTGGTTGCTGCAACATTATTGTTTATGGTTAAGTGAAATGAAAAATGGAATAAACTTCATGCTTAACCTAGCTTATGAAAAATCAACAATTTTGATGAGAGCACTATTCATGCTTTTTGGTTGGGCATGGGTTTTTATTTGGTCACTCATTATGCAGTGTTGGAAAAAGGGTTGGCCTCACCTGTTTATTTTGGAAGATGCATTTTGTTGTTAGAATCCCATACAGTTGAGAGCAATGTTGCATATTATTGTTTATATGATCAATTATGATAGGGAACCTATGGAATGAGCTCTTTGTGCCATTCAACTGCCAAACTCTCTAGTCGAACCGCATGTTGTCTCTACCACTTACTATCCTAAACCATGAAAATTACATAGAAATCCTATTTACTCCAGTGTTAAGTTGATGAGAGCACTGTGTTTGCTCGGTTACTTGGGCACGATTTTGTTTGGTCCATTGCTTGGTAATTCTGGAAGAGATCTGTAGCAACCTATGCATTTGAAGCTTGTGTTCAAAATATTGAATGTTATTTTGGTTCAATCATTATGTTGATTATATAAAAGGAGCACCTGTGTTCAAAATGTTTGAGGCCCGAATAAGAGTGATAACGTCCAAAATAATTGCATTGAACAATGGTTAAAAACTGAGGGATATGCGCTGTTTGCAAACATTTTATGTGTTCCTGTTGGATTAAAAAGATTATTATTGGAGTTAATGTTATGGTCGTGGCTCAAAGGATATTGTTGTTTCTCATAGCGATTATGATGATGTTCATTATGACTGTCATATAATGATAATGTGGGTACAATGGTTTCTATGATTAAATAATTTTGGGCGTACATATTATTGTGTAAATAATTCGGAAGCCAACAAAACAATTTGTCAAAGAAGATATTAGTTTTGATTATTTTTTGGAAAAGGAACACTTGTTAAAATTTGAAATTCTAGACAGAGTTATGTTTTGATTGCATTTAAGGTAACATGTTTTGATTTGTTTCACTTGAAAAATATCCATATTGATTCCCTATCATTCTACCATTTTTCGCTAATTACAATCCCCTCACATATTTCCCATGAACCCTATCACCCCCTGTTTACATGGCAATTAATGAATGGTTTGTTATGGATGGATTTGCATGTATCTCGTGTCAATTTTTGAGCCAAATTTTGATTCATGTAAGCAGAGTGTCATGTATGGTTTATTAAGAGCTTCATTACTGACAAACTGCTACTACATGATGAGCGTTTTTAGTAAAGGAAACAATGGTCGAAATAACAGAGGCAAGGGAAATTGGAATCGAGGCCATATGAGGGCTATATTTTATATCCATTTAATTGAACAAGTTTTTCCAAGATGGGTTCTTTAATTGGGTTGTCCATGGGATAATGCACCCTTGACCAGAAATACCCCCTTTTTTATCCTCCTCAGAATATCCATGGCATTCTCGTTCCTCCACATGTTTCTTTGCAGCTTTAAGTCCCCACAAATGATGGTTGGAAAGAGATCGTCAACCAACCTGTCTCTCACCATCGTGGTTGGTCCACTATGTCATTTCCTTTACCACCACCTGTCAATCCCAATGTCCATATTTCCCATGCTATTTTGCCAGTTCAGTCTTCACACGCCAGTACGAGATTGAAAACTGATATTCCCCAACCTGTACAAGACAAGGGAAAAGCAGTTGCCTCCCCTTCTTCTCCCTCCAATGATTCCTCAAAATCTGTGTCTTCCCACATGCTTTTGAATGATGACTGCTCCCATGTGATCATCGAGATACAACCCCAAGGGTCCAATCAACTACGAGATACTTCTGAGAAGTCTAAGGGAAACAACAGTGAAAAAAAAATTGCCTCACAAAGTGGAAAATATGGTTTTTAAATTATGTTGTTTTTATGATTTCAATTGATGAAGACAATGCTTAATGGTTGTCAACATTTTTGGACATTAAGCTCTGTTTTGATATTTTGTGGATAATGTGGATAGTGTGGATATATATATTCTTTTTTGGATATGATATAAATTATTTTTGATATTTGAATATCCAGTTTGAAATATATTCAAGGGAGTTACAAGGGTGGCACATGGTTAAAATGATTAATGTTTTGTGTGTATTATATCGCATGATTTAAAAGGAAGAAATAACAGGTGTCACAAGGGGTCCCACCTACCTAGTTATTATTAATTAAGACCCTTAACTATTATTATTATTTATTTCTCCTAAATTAATTAGTTAAGTTAAATCAACTTAACTAAGAAAGTAGTTGAACTACTTCAACTTATTTGGAAAGAATAAACGTTGAATGAGAAGAAGAGACAAGGGGAGAACTGAAGGAGAAAACAAGACTAAGGTTTTCTCTTTAGTTACATGAGATAGTTTCAGTTTTCATTCATTTTTGAGTTTATTCAAAGCCTAATTCTCTTCTTGATAGCAATTTCTTATTGTAGATAGCAAGGTTCAAGACTGAACCACACTTTTCATACGCTTGTTTTAGAGGTGTTGATCCATCCTTGATAGTTTATGTATTCTTGGTTTAAGTTTAAGTTTAAGTTTCATGGTTGATAAATGATATCTTGCAGAGTTAAATTGGTAGCAGTTTTTGGTAAGCTCATCCAAATTATTAATTTCAGTTTTACTTTACTGTCGGAGTCTTTTTGTATGGTGTCCATCGAAGATCTCTAAATCAGACTTTGGTCCATGCCCTCATAGGGGTTTTGTAAAGAGAAAGCATTTTTGATATCTTAGAGTGAAATAAAATCAGATTGTTATTTTGTCTCATATATGTGTATTTGTGACTTGGTTACTTTTCTCTTTTTGATCTCCATGTTTACTTAATCACAAATCTGTGTACATTCCAGAAGTTTATTTTATTTTATTTTTGCAACATATTTAAACTATAAATCAGCCTCAGTCCTTGTAATTAATACTTGCAGATTGAGAGAATATTTTGAGGCTATAAACCCCCGGATGACATTCCCAACTATCTTGTCCTAGCCAGGCGAGATCCAGAAATGATTGAGTAAGGTAATTCATACCTTTTCCTCAACATTTATTTGGTTTCCTTATTGGGGAGATCTTCCATATCTCTCTGGTTGATTGTATTCATAATTATCATTGAATATTTCTGCTTTGTTTTGATTCTTTGACTGTTTTCTTTTCCTCATGAAAGTACCTGCTACAAGGTAGCCCAATATTGAGCATGGTCTTAAATACCAAACCAACATTGCCTTAACTTTATTCAATACCATCTTAGAAACCGCTAATACCCGGGATGAGCTTGAACGCTCGTGGGAAGTAATTGAACAAGACATAAGTATTCGTGAACGCTGGGAGGCCAGACAAAGGCAACCTAGAAATCAGCCATAGCTCTCTTTTTCCTAAATTTGATCTTCTTTTTCATGTCCTCAAATCCTCACATCTCTAGGAGAATAAGAGGATTGTCTCATGAAATCACTCCTATCATTGAAATAGGAAGAAGGAAAGCTATTTTGTCAACCCAACAAGGTAATCTAAGGAGAACTTTGTTTGATTCGGCTAGTTCACCTTTCTCACCCACAAACATCATTTACAACATGGCATCTGCAGGTGGCTCTGGTGGTACTGGAGATGCCTCATCATCTCAACCTTCAGCCTCATCAATGATTGGTAGTTGGTATAGCCATCATGTTCCTATCCAATCTACTACCAACCCTGCCAAGATCATCAAGAAGTATGGGCTTTTCCAATTTGAGGAAGATGCTACTACCACCCCATGGCATGTATTCTCTCCCTTGAACTTAGCGTTTTCTACTCATCCTTTACCAAAATTTAAAGAGCATCTACCTAGGTTTTTTGGAAATAATACCGTCACTACAAACAAATACTTGATAGAATTATCTAATGCATGTCACAATATAGGAGCTAATGATAATGATACCTGCATGCACCTATTTGTCAACTCTCTCGAAGGGAAAGCAAGGAAATTTTTTTTTGATCTCCCTCCCAAGATTCTTTCCACTTGGGAAGAGCTAGTGTACTGGTTTAAGTCCACTTATGGGTAGTCTAAGAGCCCAGCCGAACAATTACGGGAATATAATAACATTGTGTACACGGACGGTGAGACTATTAAGTCTTTCAACCTTCGTTTCACCAAGTTGTATAATCAAATTCCTGAACTTATTCGCTCCTAGAACCAAGATGCCTTTATGCATTACTATAATGCTCTACCTTCCCCTTATCAACATAGGCTTGAAGAAAAAAATATTGATAACCTTGGTTCTGCCCTACATACTTTTCTAGAATATGAAGAACAACTAGAAATAACAGGTCTCTCTAAGGGGGACTCAGTTAAACAAATGAGCATGTATTCCCTCCTACAATTTGTATAGGATATGAACAATCAGATGATAGCATACGAGCGAAAGGTAAATGTCCCTTCACTTACTCTTGGGGCATCATCTTCTTCCTCACCACCTTTTGAGAATACCAATGAAAACAAATTTCATCCCAAAGCCATCATGTCTCGCTGTTGGTGTAACGTTTGTGAGGAAAATCATGAGGAAATTACTTGTGATCCATGTGGATATCGATGGCCACCCACCTTTTCCAGCTGGCTCAAAAAAACTTTCTGGAAATTTTCGTAATTTACTATTTTTAGCATTTTTTCGGGTCCTGAACTTGCAGAGCCGTTTTGAGGCCGTAAACGAAGTTTTTTTGGGTATGTTGCAGTGGAAATATTTCATCATGAAATTTTCAGCAACTGTTGGAGTCCCCAGATAGATATTTCCAATGGGCTATCGTACGCCTAAAACGAAGATCGTATGCAAAAGTTGCGATCCCAGGAAGTTGATGTACTGACTTACACAAACGGGCCCCACATGACTTTTGGCGCTTCATCTCCTAGGGTTAGGTTTTTGGATGTCTAGGGTTTTTGAAACTCCTCTTTATTGTAAAAAGGCCTTCAAAGCCTCATTGTAATTATCTTCTTGCGAATGAGCACAACCGTCACATCTCTCCTCAGAGATAAGCTACCACCATTCCAACAAGCTTGTTTTCCGCTGCATTTTACAGTTTCAGCTTATTTCCTTATTGAATAGAAAGCCATTTTTACTGTATCTTTGTTATTCTGTGTTTAGAATATGTTAATAATTTGTAGTCATTTCGCTCTGCTCATAAAATCTGGATTAGTGGTATCAGAGCGGTCTTCTCCTTGTCATCTTAATGCATGTCCCCAATGAGGTTAGAGTACAGACAGTTGGGTCTTGAGCTTGTTTCTCTTAAGGACCAAATCTCTTGAACGCCCAAGCGACCTCTCATGGCAGGAGAAAATAAATATGATGGGACATGAGATCCTTTCAAAATTTTTCTTGAGGAATCCCTCACACAATAGAGGAACGAGATTTTGGATAGTTTCGCGCAAATCCTTCGGCGGCTACCAACAGGCGATGCATCTTCTTCGAGCAGAGGCGCTGCCCCCTTCAAGGTACAAATAAACTTCGATATTCCTGTATTTGAAGGTCATATAGATGCAGACAGTGTAGACACGTGGTTGAATCTACTAGAAGGGTATTTTTCTATCCATAAATTTTCAAATAGAGAAAAGATTACTTTTGCGCTCCTCAAAGTCGTTCCCCACGTGAAAGATTGGTGGGAAACTTTCTGTGAGCAAAAGGAAACAGAGGAACCCTCGTTATTTACAATCATGACCACCTGGGAATCCTTCAAGGATGCTATTAAGGAACAATACTACCCTGTTGGAAGTTATGATGACTTGTATACCAAATGGACCACACTGCGGCAAGAAATAGACCAAGCAGTGCCAGAGTTCACAAATATCTTCCATACCTTGCACACCAAGATGGGTATCAAAGATTCAGAGCGACATATGGTGCTAAAATATCATGGTGCTCTGCATAGATATATCCATACCAAAATGGAATTTCTGGACATCTCATCCTTGGGCGCGGCCTACCGATATGCTGTCAAAATTGAGCAGAAGCTCAAACAAAAGATGCGACAGTTTGGGCCCGGGAACCCCTCACACCAAAAGATAGGAAAGGGTGGCCCCAACCCATAGAACAAAGGACATAGCAAAGATGGACAGTATCAGGACAATTATTCCAAGCCACAAGCAAAGAGGGACACCAAAAAGACAAAGAAAGATACCGGGAAGTGGTGCGACTTCCATAAGAGTCCTTGGCATAACACTACTGACCGCCACTCAAAGCAATTGCTGGTGGCTGAAGTGAAATCCTCTAAAGAAGATGTAGGTTCTAACTCTGAGTTAGAACCAGAAAGGGGAAGACGAATCATTGACATAGAACCCAGTGCCACTGTTGCTACCACCAAGCTCCAACCTGATGAACCAGATGAGCTAGAAGAAGGAGAGCATCTCTTCCATTCATATATGTGGCTAAAAGGCACCCCGCTGCACTTCATCGTTGATAGCGGTAGCCAAAAGAACCTCATCTCAACAGAGGTTATCAAGCAGATGGCCCTGTTGACAATGCCGCACCCACAACCCTACACTATTGGATGGCTCTTCCAAGGAAGCGATCTCCACGTCAGCCAACAGTGTTGACTGTTGTACGACATCAAGCCATTCAAAGAAGAGGTATTGTGTGATGTTTCTCCTCTCGAAGTTTGTAATGTTCTTTGGGGCCAAACTTATTTATGGAAATGCCATGTTGTATATGAGTCTAGGCCTCGTAGTGTTATTATTACTTTGAACATGAAATTGTACAGGATACTCGAGGCAGTCCCACCTAGTGTTATTTCCTTGATCTCTACCAAGCAATGCAGGAAGGTCATCTCTCAGATGGGGAAGTTTGTCTTCTGCATGATTCGCTCTCAGAATGAGAAAAATATCACAACCACATCCAGGGTCTCTGCGGCTGACCTCTCCACACAACAGAAGCAAGTATATAAGGTCGTCGAAGAATACTCGGATATCTTTTCCTCACCTACCGGGGTACCTCTGCACTGTCAAGTCAAGCACCCCATCGATCTGACCCCCGATGCACCGATTCCCAATGGGCCAGTCTATTGCCACTCTATGTTAGAGAATGAGGAGATCAAGCGATAGATCCAAGAATTGATCCACAAGGGGCACATCCATCCCAGCTCATCACCTTGTGGGAGACCAATCATGATGGTACAAAAGAAAGATGGAACCTGGCGACTCTGCATTGATTATCGGGCCTTGAATAAAATCACAGTCAGAAACCGGTACCCAATTCCACAAATCGATGACCTCCTTAATCAACTCATGGGGGCCAAATACTTCAGTAAGATTGATATGAAGTCTGGCTACCACTAGGTCCTGATAGAACAAACAAATGTATGGAAGACCACCTTCAAGTCAAAGGAAGGCCTTTTGAATGGTTGGTCATGCCCTTTGGTTTGACAAATTCTCCAACCACTTTAATGAGGATGATGTACGATATCTTGCGACCATTCACCAATAATTTTGTAGTGGTGTATCTGGATGACATTATCATTTACAACAAGTCTTGGGCATAACACTTGCAGCATATTGAGCAGGTTCTGCACACCCCGTGACAACACAAACTATACGCCAACTTGGAAAAATGCTCCTTCGGCATGGATGTGGTCCGTTACTTGAGCTACATTGTTGATCAACATGGTGTACATGTGGATCCATCCAAGATCCAAGTCATCCGTGACTGGCCAACCTGAACCACACTCACTGAGCTTCGGAGCTTCTTGGGCCTTGCCAATTTCCACTGCAGGTTCATGTTGGGATTCTCCCATATTACACAGGCCCTCAACCAAATAATCGGGGGTGGTGGTAAGGAAAAATTTTCACGGGGCCGGTCCCAACAACAAGCGTTCGATGATTTGAAGCAGCGTTTGTGCTCAGCCTCAGTACTTTCACTACCATAATTGCAACAACCCTTTGAGATCGAGAAAAATGCTTTAGACTATGTTGTGCGCACTGTTCTCACTCAACACGACCACCCCATGGCGTATCATAGTGAGAGACTATCAGATGTTGTCCGTAAGTACCCTACTTATGGAAAATAAATGTACTCCATTGTGAAAGCCTTCTTCCAGTGGAGACATTATATTCTTAGGAGGGAGACAATCATCCACACTGATCATAAGCCACTACATTTCATGCAGACACAAGGCAAATTACAGAATGACCGCCATCAAAAGTGGTCCACATACTTACAACAATTCCACCTCAACATCAAATATAAAACAAGAAGCACCAACTGCGTCGCTGATTGCCTCAGTAGACCACCAGTCACGACACTCGCCATGGTGCTAGACACTTGCGGCCATGAGACCTCTGGATGCCCCCAACTCTATGAGACAGACCCAGACTTTACCACCACATACCAAATGTTGGGTGCAAACATAGTTGTCGATAATTTCCATCTTCAGGATGGGTTGTTGTGTCGTTTGGGCCATATCCGCGTTCCATCAAGTGAGCGAGCGAAGATGATATGGGAATCCCACTATGGTCAAGTGGTAGGACACTTCATCTTTGAAAAGACAGTCGAAATGCTACAAAAACATTTCTATTGGCCGAAACTTCGATAGGAGGTCAAAAAATATATCAGGTCCTACACTGCCTGCACTATTGCCAAACTGACCACTAAGAAACATGGCTTCTGCACCCCTCTTCCTACTCCTGACAAGCCATGGGAATCCATCTCAATGGACTACATGTCGGGCCTCCCATCCACCAAGCGGGGAAATGACTGTGTTTTTGTGGTTGTTGATTGCTTTTCTAATATGGCAATTTTGGTTGCCTATAAGAACATCACAACAGAAGCCACTACCAAGATCTTCTTTGAATGAGTCTGGATACATTTTTGGATCCCACAAACCATTGTCTCAGATTGAGACAGTCGATTTCTCAACACATTTTGTTCGAGCCTCCGGTCACTGCTGAACACCAAGCTCACCAAATCCATGGCCTTCCACCCGCAGACAGATGGCCAAACCGAGGTTGTAAATTGAATGATCATGCATATCCTACGCATGTATAATTCCAAGCACCCTAAAAAATGGGATGAGAGTCTTCCCTATGTCCAACATAGCTACAACCGAGCCCTGCATAGCTCAACCGACCATAGCCCCTTTCAAGTGGGGTTGGGATTTCAACCATTGGGTCCCATAGATGTTGGACTTTCCCTTGTGGTCACCTCGGCTTACGCATCTCCTGCTCCAACTGAAGCTGACAAAGCCATCCAGTTCATTGAGCATATCCAACACATCCACCAACAGGTTCATGATATCCTACAGAAGTCCAATGACAAGTACAAGCAGTGCCATGATCAACATCGGGTGCCACATAAGTTTCAGGTGGGTGACAACGTTTTATTGCACTTGCAGAAAGAACGCCTTACATGACCCCATCGGAAGCTTCGACCAATCCATTATGGGTCGTACACCATCACCAAGGTTGTGGGGGATAATTCTTTTGAGCTCAAAATTCCTCATTTCCTTGGCCTGCACCCAGTGTTCAACGTGGACCTCCTTCGGCCTTATTTCCCACCATTATTGGACACCTTAGACGTAGTAGAACAACTGACACCAACAGGGCTCAACCCCGACTACATACAACAAGAATCTAGTGATCGGATTGTGGACACACATATCAAGGGCACTCGACAACAAAGGATCCAACTTTATCGAGTTGTCAAAGCAGGGCAGCTCCTGCACCAAGGCAAGTGGCTCACCCGGGGCCAAATTCAACAGAAATTTCCTCATCTAATGGGGGAATTCAATGCAATGGAGACCATTTCTTCCTAAGGAGGGAGGATTAATCCAGGTGGATATCGATAGCCACCCACCTTTTCCAGCTGGCTCAAAACATCTTTCTAGCAATTTTCGTAATTTACTATTTTTAGCAGTTTTTCGGGTCTTGAACTTCCAAAGCCGTTTTGAGGCCCTAAACGACGTTTTTTTGGGTATGTTGCAGTCAAAAACATTCATCATGAAATTTTTGGCAACTGTTGTATTCCTCAAATAGATCTTTCCAACATGCTATCGTATGCCTAAAATGGAGATCGTATGCAAAAGTTACGACCCCAAGAAGTTGATGTACTGACTTACCCAAACGGGCCCCACATGACTTTTGGCGCTTCATCTCCTAGGGTTAGGTTTTTGGATGTCTAGGGTTTTTGAAACTCCTCTTTATTGTAAAAAT
Source organism: Picea engelmannii (assembly GCA_009831015.1). Classification (NCBI taxonomy): domain Eukaryota; kingdom Viridiplantae; phylum Streptophyta; class Pinopsida; order Pinales; family Pinaceae; genus Picea; species Picea engelmannii. The sequence continues at coordinate 193,315 of ML779878.1, read as the reverse complement.
TCCTTCAGAGACTCATTGTAATTATCTTCTTGTGAATGAGCGCAGTTGTCACATCTCTCCTCATAGATAAGCCGCCACCATTCCAACAAGCTTGTTTTCCACTGCATTTTACAGTTTCAGCTTATTTCCTTATTGAATAGAAAACCAATTTTACTATATCTTTGTTATTATGTGTTAAGCATCTGTTAATAATATGTAGTCATTTCATTCTGCTCATAAAATCCGGATCAACTTGTGAGGTAAATAAGAGTGCCAGATATAAAATATTTAGCAAAAATCCTGAAACCACCATTGTTGTTCTAGATTGGGAAGAACTGTAAGATGTCATGATCATAAACATTAGGAATAAATCCTATTCTTCAAAAGGAAAATGTGATCCCCCTCGTACATCTTCTGGTCCAAGCTCATCTTCACAAGCTACCATTGTACAGGCTACCAAGACTTCTGACAGTCAAGGAGTTTCCTCCCCTCTTTCCTCTTCCAAATATAGCATTCTCAACCAATTGGCTAATATCAAGGCCGATGATACTCTTCCAGACATGGGTTTCGTCCATGAACAACAAAAGATTCTCAAAAATTTTATGGAAGGAAAAGATTCCACCATAGCCAATATTTTTGAAGAGACTAAAGAAGAGGATCATATTGTAAATAAAGTAGGTGTAAATAACTTTATACACCTTGCAAAAAACCCTCCATTTTTCATTTCTATAAAAATTATGGATAAAATAGCCCATTGTTGCCAATTGACGGTGATTCAGGCCCAAGCGTAATGTCGGAAATTATTATGGAAGAGATAGGCTTATCATGTACTAATGAAAATTCTAGAAGCATGCTCTCATATAATAGTGTACATCATTCGACTAAAGGTGAAATCAAAGACGTGACTTTGGTTCTGTGCATACATCCTGAGATAAGGACAACCTTCAACATCCAGGTAATTGAGATGCCAGTAAGTAACTATTCTATCATCTTAGTAAGAATATGGTAAGCCTTGATAGGTGGATATATTTCTCTCGACGAAACACACTTATTCATTCCTCAGAATGGAAAGAATATCATAGTCCTAAGGGAAGGAAGAATCTCACCACATAGAGAGAGCATTCCACAACCTAACATAAACTATGTCAAGGAAGACTTAGGAGTGTACTCCATCTTTGCTGATGAGGGTGACACTACCCTGAAACAAATTTACCTAGAGGATGGTATGTGGCACATGCATTTCGATGGATCATGCTCCAACGAAGGTAATGGAGATGGCATTATCTTATACTCACCTATAGGTAAAATTCACAACTTTTATTATAGGCTAGAATTTTCTTGCACAGATTACGTTACCGAGTTTGAAGCATTATTTCTAGGCATTGAAAATGCTTATAATTTAGGTTGTGGACACCTTAGATTTTTTGGGGGTTCTGAACTTGTTGTGAACCTTGTACATAAAATATACTCTCCTACCAATAAGTTGATGAAACACTACACCCAAGTTGTTTGGATGCTTCTATCGAACTTATTATCATTTAACATCACTCATGTTAAAAGGGAACTTAATTCGATGGTTGACAAGTTAGTTGTATTTGCAGCATCTCCTACTCGACAAATTCTGCCTCAAAGACCTGATTGTACTTTCCAATATTTATATCATCCTCATATTCCTGACAATGTAGAGTCATGACACGTCTTCCCTAGTGATGAAGGCATCTGTGATTTCATACAAAATGAACCATTTAAGCCCAAGGATATTATATCCATGGAAAACAACAAAATTACGAAAGGATGGAATCCTCGTGAAAGTTCATTTTCATCGAGTGATGTAGGCAACAAAGAAACACATAAAGAAGAGGATTCAAAAAGGAAAGTGGGTGAAACCATTTCCTTAAACATTGGAACATCCGATTCCCCCAAGAATGTTAAGATAGGTGTTTAATGTACCGATGAAGAAAAGATGAAATTCACTAATTTACTTCGTGAATTTCAAGATGTTTTTTCTTGGTCATATGAGGATCTTTGTGGTGTTGATCCTTCTCTCATACAACGTGCCATTCCTATCAAGGAAGGGATAAAACCAGTTAGGAAAAAACAAAGACCCATTAACCCCGCACTGGAAGCTACTATTAGGAAGGAGTTGGAAAATCTTTTGAAGGTTGATATAATTTTCCCGGTTAAGTATTCTGAGTGGGTTTCAAATTTGGTCCCTGTTCAAAAAACAACTAGTCAGATCCGATGATGGTGCTTTGATTTCCACGCATTGAATAGGGCGATCGTACAAGATGATTTTCCTCTCCCTAACATGGAAATGATTTTACAGCAAGTTGCATGGTCACAAATGATGTCCTTGATGGTTTCTCTGGTTATAATCAGATCAAGGTAAAAAGGGCTGATAGGTACAAAATCACTTTCACTACACGTTGGGGCACATTTGCTTATGAACGCATGCCTTTTGGATTATCTAATGCAAGTTCCACTTTCCAAAGAGATATGCAGATAGATTTTGACGATCTGATCAGTAAGATTATCCAGGTTTATCTTGACGACTTGACTGTTTATTCAAAAAACCAGTTGGATCATTTTGGTCATGTTAGAAAAGTTCTCATGCGATGCAGAAAGTTCAATATTTCTTTAAATCCTTCTAAATCTATTTTTGGTGTTACCAAGGGAAATATCCTTGGACATATTGTTTTTTTATTCAGGAATAAACATAGATCCCAAAAGGATCACTGCTATTATGAACCTTCCTACCCCCACTTCCAAAAAGGAGGTTCAAACCTTTATGGGCATCATCAACTTTGTCCGTAGACTTGTTCCTGATTTTTCTTTAATGGTCAAACCAATTCACAATCTTCTAAAGAAAGATCGCTCCTTTTCTTGGACTAAAGACGTAAAAAATGCTTTCGTAAGGATTAAGAAAGAAATCAGTTCCACACCGGTTTTGGCAAAACTAGACTTTGAGAAAGATTTTATCATATACAGTAATGCCACTGAGGAAGCAATTTTTGCTATTCTCTTACAATGTGATGACCAGAATAATGAAAAACCAATAGATTTCACGAGTCAAATCTTATCAGACGATGAATTCAAGTATTCTTATATCGAAAAACATGTTTTTTCTCTGGTTAAAGCTATGGAGAAATTTCGCCACTTTATTTTAGGCAAGCACACACAGGTAAAAGTCCCTTTGCCTGTTGTCAAGTTTTTTCTTTCGCAGACTTATCTTTCAAGGAAGTTTGCACATTCGATTGCCAAGATCCAGGAGCATGATTTAACCATCATGACTTCGAAAACAATTAAGGGACGAGACTTAGCCCTTCACTTAGCTTAACATGATGAAGAAAGTGAAGAAATTGATGAACAAGATAATCCTCTTTCAACACTATTTTACATTGATATTCAAATCCTTCCTATAGATGAACATCCCTGGTATAAAAATCTGGTATATTACTTGCAATATCAGAAATGCCCAGATGATTTAGATACTCATCAAAGGAGAAGGCTATATCTTGAATCTTCCATATATATTATTTTAGGAGACTTTTTGTTCAGGAGATCTACTGATGGCATATTACTTCGATGTGTAAATAATATGGAAGCACACAAATTGTTACAGGAAACTCATGGATCTTTAGATTCTGTTATTCATGTAGGTGGTATATTTTCTGCGAAAACAATTGCTTTTAAAATTATCAGAAAAAGTTATTATTGGCCTTGAATTTTTTGAGATTCTTATAACTTTTCAAGATCTTGTTACAAGTGCCAAAAATTCGTTGGGAAAGAATGTCTTTCTGCCATTCCTTTGCAACCTGTCCTCCCTGATTTTCCTTTTTCGAAATGGGGTTTGGACTTTATCGGTCCTATTAATCCTCCATCTTCAGCAGGGAAAGTTTTTATCTTGACAACCATAGATTATTTCGCTAAATGGACTGAATTTGTCCCACTTAAACACTCACAGGATGAATAGGTCATTTCTTTCCTTGAAACTAATATTTTCTTCATATTTGGCATTCCTTTAGAAATTATTACAGACAACAGTCCCACTTTCATTTCCGCTAAGTTGACTAAATTTTTAGCTAAGTTGGGAGTCAAACATTTCACCTCGTCAACTTATTTCCCTCAAGGAAATGGGCAAGCCAAGTCTACTAATAAAAATCTGGTTAGGATCATAAAGAGGCTCATTGAATATAATCATTGTCAATGGCACACCCTCCTCACTTAGGCCCTTTGGGAAGATCACACTACTACCAACGTAAGCACATGTTGCACTCCCTTTTGGCTTATTTATGGTCAAGAAGATATTTTTCCTACTGAGCTTGAACTTTCTTCTCTGCAGCTGATGCTACAGATCGAAGAATTAAATTCTTCTAATGTCCCTTAAAGGATAAATGCATTGTTATCTTTAGAGGAACAAAGAATGTTTGTGTTGGAAAACATATAGAGACGACAACAAACCGTGAAGAAATATTTCAACAAAAGCATAAAAGATGTCAGGTTTAAAGTAAATGAAAAAGTCTTGCTTTGGGATTTAGCCCATGCTGACAGAGGACGACATTCAAAGTTTCAAAAATTATGGTTGGGTCCTTTTAAAATCGCTTTTGTCCTGGGTGCAAATTCTGATCTTCTAATAGACTTGGAGGAGCGATTATTCTCCTATAGTACCAACGGTTCCCACTTGAAACATTATGTAGAACCAGTTTGAAGGTTGAACGTTGTTTGAAAGTCACTGTTGTATTATAGTTTTTGGTTTCACTGTTTTTCTTTTGCCTTATTGTTTTTTCTTTTTCTGTTATTTTGTTTCTGTTGTTTTTCTTTTATTTTTTTCCTTTTTGTTTATCAGAAATAAACTTTGGATCAATTTCACCACAACGATGCTATTATATAAGTATTGTTGATCAATAACAATCAAGTTACATAGATTTCATGATGTCCCCCTTGTAGACATCACTGAAATTTATTTCTTCTTCCAAAACTAGTGTTAGATAGATAATTGGATTTTCATCCCTACTTTCTACTTTCCCTTTCTTCCCTCCACCCTAAGATTCAAGAAGAGCATGCAAGAATTTTTTCTCCTTGAAACAATAAACACTTTCACCATGACCAATCAAATTTTATGCATACAGGAACAAACCCCTCATACGTAACACTTTTCATAAGATATTCCCAAAGTCTTGGATCATCTTTTCCCTTAAACCGCCTCACTCCCCCTGTTGCATAATCATTTTGGTAAACAATTCTTTGATCTACGGTTCACCTAGTCTGCAAAACCAGACATTCTGAGTTCTTAACTTGTTGGAAACAAATTTCCTTTTGGAGTCGCCAGTTTGTTGACGCTTGAAAGCGCAACGATGAATACTATGCTCACAAATGATTGCCAATCTTTATTATTTATCTATATCAATAATATACTAGTAGGTGGGACCCCCTTGATATACTCATGGGAATATGGTGGATAAGCAACGCTTATATTTTGTTTGCCTATGTGATGGTAGCAACACAATTTTCTACAATTCATTTGTTTCAAATCATTGTTTAAAATGTTTATGGTAATATGTGGTTGGGTGATTAAAACATGGAGCTAAGTGGTTTGGATGATCTCTCATAAAATATGATAATGCTTCCCTTTTGAAAGAGAGAATTATACTCCAGTTTTAATTTTGATGTTGTGTATTGTTCATAGGTGAAAGTTGGGTGATCTTGACCCTTGATACTATGGTTATGCGCATTGTTTGAGTTTCATAGTGGATTGTGTTCCTAGTACATTGTCATTCGAAGGAATTTGATATTGGAAAGGGGTGGTGCACTTTGGACTATCGCGCAATTTGCAAAAGTAATATGGCAATTTTGGATTTTTGGTTGATTAATGGTTTGAATGTAGTGTTATGGTGAGTTGTCTAGTGGGCTTGACTTGTACTAAAAATTGAATGAAGATCTGAAGGGAGAAGCGACGTGCAGTAAATGCACGTCACTCAAACTCCCCTCGAGCCTGTCACCCTAGTCATTATTGCATTTTTGGCTCTGGTAGTTGTTGTTGCTCTACCTTGCTCGGTCGTGGAGGAAGTATACAGTCTTGGTTTTTCTCCTCGCACAAAATTTTACAGGCATGGGTTTTCTTACATTTCCTGTTAAGAACCAAACATCAATATAGCATAGAAAAACCTCAGGAAAAGTACTCAACGCCTTGAAAAAGAGATAATTTCAGATAATAAGCCTCTTCGAGGGGGCAACCTCCTTTTACCCCACTTAAATGTTCAAGTACA
>ML779878.1:163625-175814 GCA_009831015.1 Picea engelmannii | reverse complement strand
TGTTAGTTTGTCCTTGACATGTGGGAATATCTTGTGGCTAAGAAATCGTGACTCAGGGGTATTTAAGTCGTCAAAATCACCCAAAGATCGCACCCGACCTGAGCCACACCAACCTTTAACATGGTTGGATTTTTTGTCCCCACAGATTTCGAACTAGTAACTTTAACATCACAAAACGCCTTAACAACACACTTCGTCACCAACTGTTCTACACCTAAAAAACGTACAATATTAATATAACATAACAAATATAAAATATAAATTTTTAATGTTATATGTTATTATTGTTATTTTTTTAAATATATAACATTAAAAAAATAAACATTAACATAACATAATCATATAAAACATAACATAAATATAAACATTATTAAATATATAACATACAAAATATTAATATATAACCTAATATATTATATAAAATATATAATATAAAATATATAATATCAATTCCCTCTTTTCCTTATTTTTAATACTTTTTATACATATTTTATTATATTATATTATATAATATAATATATTTTATAATATTATATAATATAGTATATGTTGTTTTATGTTATATTATGTCAAGTTTTAATATCGTGTTATATTAAAACTTGATATAATATTAAAAACAGAAAACATTATAAAATATACATATTTTATTATATTATATTATATAACATAATATATTTTATAATGTTATATAATATAGTATATATTGTTTTATGTTATATTATGTAAGTTTTAATATCGTGTTATATTAAAACTTGATATAATATAGTATTAATAACAGAAAATATTATAAAATATATTATAAATATATTATGTTATATGTTATTATATAACTTAATATGTTATATAATATTATATATTTTATGTTATATTATGTGAAGTTTTAATAATGGAATACATTTTTTTTATATTTTATAACATAACATATTATATTATGTTATATTATATAATATATTTTATAATGTTATATAATATTGTATATTTTATGTTTTAATACCTTATTATATTAATGCATTTTTTTTTTATATTTTATAATATATAAATATTATATAATATAATATTTTTTTGTTATATTTTATAATATATAAATGTTATATATTATATTATATAATACATTTTATAATGTTATATAATATATAATATATTATATAATATTTTATGTTTTTTTATGTTATATATTATATTATATAACATAATATATTTTATAATGTTATAAAGTATATATTTTATGTTATATATTGTATATGTTTTATATTATTTTATATGTTATATATTATATTAATGTTATATTTTTTAATATTTTTAATGTTATATGTTATTAATATTTTGTTTTAATACTTTGTAATATTAATTGAATACATATTTTTATATTATATAACATGATATATTTTATAATGTTATATATGTTATCTAATATATTATATTAATGGAATATTTTTTTTTATTATATTTTATATTTTATACATGTATTTTTTTTAAACAAAAAATGATAAAATATATATTAGTTGTGTGGAAGAATCCATCGATTTTACAAAAAAAATGGTTCATATAGATCTTTGAGTGTTGCCACTTAGAAAGAGTCTTTTACAAAAATGGGGAGTAATTTTGGAACCAAGTTTTTTGATACATCTCCCTTGTTTAACAAAATTTCTGAAAGTAGAATTTCCTGGATAACTTTGGTAGTAGATTATGTTGATACAGATTGTAAGACAAAACATTAAAATTCCATATTTTAGTTATCCTTTTCCATTTTTACATGTTGTATATCCAACATATTTTCTGGATGTGGCTCGTTCATGTCTGGGATCTAGTTGACTGAGTTTGATTGAGCATTCCTTGAATTCTCTTGCTACTCTCCCGGATTGCTTGGAGGTGACTGTGTGCCTTCCAGCTACTCTAATCTTCTTTGCATTGTCTCCATTTTCATGCGGTTGTCCTCTATATGGCTTCGCTGAGCGTAGCTCTAATCCTGGAGCTTTTCAATCATGAGTCTATGCTGGGAAAACGTTTCCAGTTCAAAGGCCCTGTTGGCTCCAATTGCTCCAAGTTGCACTCTGATTCTGCTGCACCCACTGCATTCCTCTTCCCATGAGTCCTCGGCCCAGCTTCCCAAGTCCACCGGAGCGTCGTTACCTTTCTTCATTGTTTCGTAAGCTAAAGAAATTTCGGTCCTGGCAATTTTGCGGATTAGCTGTAGGAGGCAAATTGGATTCCACGGACTAAGCAGGAGGGCGCTAGCCTGCAACAGGAGAACAAGTGGGGGCGAGGTCAACAGTCCAAACGGGTGGTGTAACATGGGAACGCTTCAATACTTGGAAATTCTCAGGAATTCTGAGGAAGACAGTTCGAAAGCCACAGATTGTGTAAAGTGGTGCAGAAAATCAATGAGGTGCTGAGAGGGGGTGACAATCTAGGCAAGGCTAGGAGAGAGGAGAGACCCAGGACCCCCGGAACCGAGAAAGAGGGCTTAGATCGAGAATTTTGAGAAAGTTGAGGATTGAGACACCAAGAGTAAATGTTATATATTATATTATATAACATAGTATCTTATGTTATATAATATTATTATGTTATATTATATTCTATAACATAATAATATTTTATAATGTTATATAATATATAATATATTATATATTTTATAATGTTTTGTGTTTTTTATATGTTATATTATGTTATATATTTTATTATGTTATATCTTTTATAATGTCTTATGTTTTTTTATATGTTATATATTGTATATGATTTATGTTATATATTATTTTATATGTTTATGTTATATTAATGTTATATTTTTAATGTTATTAATGTTTTATGATATTTTTGTGTTTTTTATTTTTTATTTTTTTTGTTTTGTTTTGTTCGAATTTTAAACTTTTTTCAAAAACAATTTGTAGTTTTTTTAAATAAAAAATAGTATTTTTTTATTAAAAAAGTTGTGTTTTCATTTAAAAACTATGTATTTTCATTAAATAAGGTAATTTTTCATTTTAAAAATGGGGTTTTTCATTAACAAATATATTTTTGATAGAAAATTTTCTTTTTTAAAAGCGTGTTCTTTTTTCATTTAAAAAAAATTAAATAGAAAAATGTTTTTTTTTGCTTTAAAGAAAAAAAAGAAACATGTATGTGAAGTTTTGTTTTTCAATTTATTTATTTTTTATTGTAAATTTAAAAAATAAAATAAAATTGAATAATAAATAAAATATCACTTTTGATTTACAAGCTAATTTGAAGTTCTTTGTTTGGTATAGTAGCGGTGATCGAGGCGACTATTTCAATTAAGTCACAATTTTAACTCCAAAAATACGAAGGGTGTTACCCGTAGCGTCACTAAATTCAATTTGAGGGTCAATTTTATGCAATGGTATGGTTTTCAAGACAATGATTGGGGCGACTATTTCAATTAAGTCTCAATTTTAACCACCTTACAAAAAAGGGGTTCTACCGGTAGCACCATTTTTTGAAATGGGGGTTGATTTTGGTGTTTTTGACACAAATATGGTTTTTTTGCACAAGAGTTCTCGTTTTGAGGTCACAATTCTCGTTAAGTCGGTACCTTGGTTGACTATGGGCACTTATGTCTTGTGTTCTCTTTTCATAATATGTCATTATCTCTTACGCTTATATTTTATTGAATTAGGGTTTTTTTCTTGGTTCCCTTCAATCCTTGTGTTCTATCTTGTGATCTCAAGATGGAAATAGAGAGGATGTGAACCTCCTCCTTTTAATCAACCTCTTTCAAGATTGTAAAGAAGAAAGAACACTTGCAAGCATAAGACCAAAAAGAAAGAAGAGAGAATGGACTATTGAATTCATTGAATGAACCGATTTTACAATTATAGAGTGATACATATATATAGAACTCTCCATGAGAGAAGAAGTGTGCACTAGGTTAGGGATTCCTTGTGCATGCACATGTGACTCCAAAGTTAAACTAGTAGTAAGTGGAGTTAACTAGTGAAAAATGGAGTTGGCTAGTTAAAAATGGAGTTTGACTAGTAAGTGGAGTTAGTTAGCTAGTAATAGAGTTAGTCATGCACAAGTAAAATCTCATGCATGTTAAACTTAACTTAAAAAATGAAGTGACTAAGAATATAATTGACATTGAGTCACGCATGTTGAACTAAACTCTATTGGAAGTGTGCACTTGTTTAGGAGGTGAATATTCATTTAGAAGGAGGAATATTCAAGGTTAAGTGTGTTTTGATCCTTGTCACCTCCACTTGCTAAAAATATACATGATATAAATAGAAATCCTCCTAAACAATAGGAGAATATGGGAAATGTGCATGTACACCAACACATCCCCTAAAGCACAACTGAGATGCATACAATATATGGGTCCCAACAATATGTAGCCATGTTAGGTACCCATGTACAAAATAACTGTGGAAATAAAAGATGATGTAAAGAGGGAAAATCCAGTGGGAAGAAACCCCCCCCCTCAAAAGAGATCCTAGCTATGCCAGCTACTATGCATATATGTCCTTCACTCCTAAGAGATATTACAAAGATGAAAAATTATGCTCAGTGAAGGTCTTTGTGAATATGTCTGCAACCTTCTTTCAAGACAAACAATATTGTAGATCGATGACCCCATGATGGATCTGTCCTCGAATGAAGTGTATGTGTACCTCTATATGTTTGGTTCTTTTTCACGGTACTAGATCTTTGCAAAACTTCAATGTACTTTGATTATCACACCAGATAACAGTCGATGGATGAAACCATACACCAATCTCTGTGAGAAAGTGTTGCAACCAGATGGCTTAAATTGTAGCATTAATTGCACCCCTGTATTTGGCCTCTGTTGAAGACAAATAAATAAAAATTGGTTTTTAATAGACCAACATATACGACCAGATCCAAGATTGAGGACATAAGTTTTCTCGGTGGACTTGCAATCTATGGCATCACTAGCCCACTTTGAATATGTGTAACCAACAAGGTCTAAAGTGCACTTTTCTACATAATGTATATCAAAGCTAGTGATTCTATTAACATACCAAAGTATCCGATTGGAAAAATTTTCAATGCAATTCATGTGGCTCCTACAAGTATCTAGAAACAATTCCAACAACATATGAGATGTCGAGATGAGAGTGGGTGAAATATATAAGACTCTCAACCAAATGTCGATACCTGGTACAATCGACCAAAGGTGTAGCACTGCCATATTATAGGTTGACCCTGTAAAAGAAAGTAGATGCAGTAGGGTTGCAGTCTATCATCTAAAGCCTGATAAGTAGATCTCTAGCATCAAGAAAAAATTGAGGGGCCAAATTTCTCCCATGGGCTAATTTTCCATTCTTTTTCCCAAAAAACAATTCTCCAATTTCTCCCTTTTCTAAAAATGATTCGCCCAAATTCTATAGAATAAAATTATTTTACCTTAACAATCACCAAAATTTATAGAAACTATATAAAATCCTTAGAAATTTGAATATTTTTACAAACATATCGTTAAACAATTTACAAAATACATATTAAATACTAGTAAGTGTTAAATTTAGAGTTGCTATTAAGTTCTTTTCACTTTACTAGATAATAATAGCATAAGCAAGATCACTGAAAGAAACACAATCACAAGGTACACAACATTTTATCTTGGGAAACCCTCATGGGGGAGAAAACCCAACAAAAACGTCCTTAATATAGATTGCCAATACAATGCCAAGATAAAAGACCAAACACTACAGAATATCCAAGACCTAGCAATGCGCCTCTCTCTTCTCCTTCTTATAACTGCAACTTCCTTCAAACTTGTGCACTAGATGAGTGACTTGAGTGAGTGTGTGAATGAGGCACTAGCCTCTCTTATTTATACTAGCTAAGGAGCGCTAGGGTTGTGTCTTTTCATCAAGTAGGGCCGACTTATTCAACTAGTGGCTAAAACCACTTTAATTATCCCTAGGGGATGAATTCTCAATTAACATCATTTAATTAGGGTTTGACCAATCCAAAAAAGGGGATTTGGTCATACTTAAGTCCCGACATGATCAATCCACAAAAGGGGTTGATCTATTTAATAATAAATCAATTATAATTAGAATATACTTCGCAGTTACAATATTTCAACACTCCCCCTTAACAAGAAGGGTATTCTACAACATCATCAGGAGAGAGAGAGTCATCAACATCATCAACATCTGGAACATTGAATGGCATATCTATAAATCATCAAAACTTTTTCTCATCATCAATAACATCGGCATTCACAACATGGAGCTGGAGTATTATCATCAACATCATTCACAACATGGAGCTGGAATAGCATCATCATCATCATCGTTTACAACGTAGATATGGAATATGAAACATCAACATCAATTAGTATAAAACAACAACATCAATAGCACTAGGCTGATATAGAATCATCAACAACACGAGGTTGAAACAACAACATCATCAACAAAATGAGGCTGGAACAACAACATCATCAAGAACACGAGGCTGGAGCAACAACATCATCATCATCATATAGCAACAGATTGAGGCAGGTGTAACAACAACATTTTGTGGTACTCTAATAGTCCCTAGGGATCTGCCCAAGAATAATATGATTCCCTAGGATATAAAATCCTAATAGAGCTACCATGTGGTACTCTGAAATACCGTCCTTATCGAACCTTCGAGATCTTCCCAAGAATCATAATATTCCCTAGGATTATAAAAATCCTAACGAAGCTACCACTATTGACCACATCTGGCATATACATGCAAAAGTAATCCGACAGACCGTCCTTACCGGACCTTCGGGATCTGTCCAGGGATGATCAATCCCCTAGGATATAAAATCCTAACTGAGCTACTCATTGTTGTTCAAGATACCATAGTATCATCAACATCACTCCCACTTCCGAGGGAGGTCCTTTCAGACTATACCAAGCTTGTCTCGAAATTATTCAAACTTTACACGAGAGAAAGGCTTGGTCAACACATCTGCAACCTACTCATATGTGCCAACATATTGGAGATTTATAGCTCCCCTCTACACCATATCACGAATGCAATTATACCGGATTTCTATTTGCTTCAACTTATCATGGAACACATGGTTCTTCATCATTTTTATGCAACTCTGGTTATCACATAGAATCACGATTGCTTCCATCTCCAGATCAAATAGACCTCTCAACAACTTCTGAAGCCATATGGATTCACAACTGGTGGAACATGTAGCAATGTATTATGTTTATGTCGTGCTGAGAGAAATACTGGATTTCTTCGTACTCTGCCATGAAGTCACGGTTGACCCCAGACTAAAACAACATCTTGAAGTGATTTTTCTATCATTAATAGTTCCAACCTAATCTGAATCAGTATAACCAACCAATCTAAAGTCATGATCTCCATTATAATAGAGACCAAAGTCCAACGTACCCTTAAGGTATCTCATCACATGTTTTGCAGCAACAAGGTGAACATGTATGGGATCTACCAGATACTGACTCAAGGTATTCACATAAACATATATTTGGCCTGGTATTTGTCAGATACACCAATGATCCAATGATCTGTCTATACAATGTAGCATCAACCAATTCTGATGAAGTATCAACTAGGAGCTTCAACTTTGTTTCCATGGGTGTGATCATGGATTTACATTCCAACATATCAAACCTCTTCAGTATTTCAATTGCATACTTCCCTTGGTTAAGGAATATCTTCTCTGGGCTCTACCAAACTTCGAGACCTAGGAAATAGTGCATCAGGCCTAGGTCTTTCATCTCAAATTCTGCAACAAGATTCTTCTTACAATTAGTGATGAGCTTTTCTTCTTCAGTTAATAATAATTCATCCACATATAGCAAAAATATAATTGGCTCATCATTCATAACCATGAAGTAAAGGTTAGAATCATCTTTACTCTTGGTAAATCCCAAGCTCGTCAGAAAACTGTCAATTCTGCCATACCAAGCTCTTCAACTTCAAAACCTTGAGGTTGTTCTATATACACTTCTTCTTCAATAACACAATTTAAGAAGGTTGTTTTCACATCCATCTGGTGTAACTTCCATTTTATCTTGGCTGTAAGAGCTATGATGGTTCTGATAGAAGTGTATTTGGCTATAGGAGCAAACGTCTCTTCATAATCAATGCCTTCCTTTTGAGAAAATCCACGAGCTACAAACCTTGCTTTATGTTTTTCAATACTTCCATCTGTAGCATGTTTTATCTTGTATAATCATTTGGAATATACCACATATTTTTTCTCCAGTTTGGGAACTATTTTCCATACATCATTTTTTACAATGGAGTGGTATTCTTCTGTCATGGCATCTGCCTATTCTTTCTTCTTAATGGATTCTTCAAAGAAAGTAGGATCATTTTCTATGAGATCACACATAAAATCCATATAACTGGAGAATGTCTTAGGTTTCTTGACTTGTCTCATGTTTCCTTCTGGGGCACCATACTTCTCTCCATCTTGAATAAGTTCCCTTGCCCAAGCTGGCTTTCTCTTTTGAGAGATAGTCATTTGGGGAGGTTCTTGATATTTTGTTATATAATGAACTTCTTGAATCTCATCATCAGGGGAAACTATGAATTCCCTCACGGGTTCTGCAACTCTAGGAGCTACAGGTTCTTCTCCATATACTTCTTCAAGCTGGCATCTCCTTGATTTCTTGAGTGTTTCATCTTCATCAAAGGTTACATCTATGTTTATCTCAATATGATGGTTACCTGGTATGTAAATTCATAAGGCCTTAGAGACCTCACAATGTCCAATGAATACTCCCTTCCCTTCTTTCTTGAAGGGTCCAACTTAGTTCTCCTTTCCTTCAGAATGTGTACAAACACAGGACATCCAAATATCTTGAGATGGATTACCTCTGGCTTCTTTCCGGAGAACATTTCTTTGGGGGTTTTGAATCCAAGTGCACTATGGGATAATTTTTTTTGGAGATACATTGTTGTTCTTGTTTCTTTATCCCATAAGTGCATTGGAAGATCTTGATCGTGGATCATAGTCTTCACGTCTTCCATTATAGTTCTATTCCTTCTTTCTGCTACACCATTTTGTTGAGGATTATAGGGAGTGGTGAGCTCCCTCTTAATCCCGACATCTCTGCAAAATCTTACAAATTATTTTGAGGTGTATTCTCCTCCATTATCTAACCCGAGTATCTTGATTTTTCTTTCAGAGAGATTCTCTATCAAGGCTTTGAATTCCTTGAATTTTCCAAACACTTCATCTTTTGATTTCAAGAAATAAACTCAAGTATTGCGAGAATAATCATCAATAAATGACACATAGTATACATACCCACTTAGATATGTTGATGGCATTGGGCCACATACATCTGAGTGAATGAACTCCAATATTCCTTTTTCTTTACTGTCGCTCTTCGGGAAATGATTATATATGTTCTTTCCTTGTGCACATCCATTGCACACACCTTCATGATCAACCTTGAATTCTAGTAGACCTGTAACTACCTTGCTTACATATGGTAATGTTTTGTAGTTGATGTGAGCTAGTATTCTATGCCAAAGTTCACATGGACTCTCAGTGGAGTGAGTCAAGGCTGCATCTGAGTGACCTTTTAATTTATACAGGACACCTTCTTATGTTCCAATAACAATTGCATCTTCTATGGTTTTTCCTTTAGGCCACATAAGAAATTCACCATCTATAAATGCAACTATGAAGCCTTTCTTATCTAAAGATAAGATAAAGAGTAAGTTCTTTGTCAAACCTGGTACATATAGTACATCCTTCATTTTCATTGGAGTCCCTGAATCAAGTTTGTAGGTGGATTATCCCACTCCTTTGATAGGGTACTGGTAATCATCTCCGAGTGTAACTTTATGGGGAAATTTCTTTTCTATGTATGACCCATGTATCCTCTCCAGGTCTTACAGAGCCTAAGAGAGCAGAGAATAAAACATAGTCTTCAATATTTTCTTTAATCATCTTCGTAGGTGGCTCATCATCTTCAACTGCATGGGCATGATGTATTTTGTTATTTCTCTTCTTCTATTCTTCCCTTCTGGCAGGACAATTCTTAGCAATGTGTCCCATCTTATCACAATGATAGCTTTGATAAGAGGAGAAATATTTTTCTCTTCTTTGACCCTTTTGATATTTCTGGAATCTCCTTGGAGGGTGATATTCTTTATTGAAGTGGGTGAATCTCTTTGGAGAGTGAGATTCCTTATGAAGGTAGGTCTCCTTTTGGAAGTGAGACCTTTTCGTTCCTCCTTTAGCATGAGAATATAGGGCTTGATCTTCATCCATTTATGATACTACTTCTCGGTTAGCTACTCTTGCTTCTTCTTGAACACATTCTTCCCAAAGACTGTCAAATTGGAGTTTCTCCTTTCTTGCAAAGATAGTTTGAATGAAGTAATCCCAAGGTCTTGTGAGACCATTAAGATTTTTCATTATGAGTTCATCTTCATCTATTTTTTCTCCAATTTCTTCTAGTTGTTCCTTGAATTCAAAAATCCTAGAGAAATAGTCATGAATTGTTTCTCCTTTCTGCATCTTTGTATTCTTGAGTTGAGTTCTCAAGTTCATCTTCCGTTTAATATTATTTCCTTCATACATTCTGGTTAGGGAATCAAACATCTCTTTTGGAGTGTTCTTAGAATCCACTTGAGGGATCAAGTGATATTTAATGGAGTCTGCAATGATCCTTTTGGCCCTAACCATATCCTTCTTGTACTTTTCTTTGGCTGCATCTTCTTCGGGTTCCAATACATTTTCCTTTATGAATTTTGCAAGATCATTCTCTTCAAGAATGAGTGAAATCCTATACTTCCAGGCACACAATTTTTCCACACCTTCTAACTTGTCAACAAGCTTGGTGCTTGCAGACATCTTGACTTGGAGCTGGGAAAATGACCAAAAAATGAAAGTGCTCATAAATTAAATATGAACTTACTAGGAGGTGCGTTGGGCTAAGGCGAGTAGGATGGTGTGGTTTGTTTTCATAAAATCCAATTTTTACCTCTTGAAATTGAGCCTGCACAAATTTGGACTGGAACTTCTAGTACTGGTTCTGGTTTTAGGTTTTTTGGTAGCATTGAAAAATAAGGTTTCACTTTTCATAGGTTTTGTTCGCTGGAAAGGTGCACTCAAGATGCCAATGAGTTCTCTAGGCTAGGACACACTTCCCTAGATAGTTTTTAGGATGAAATTACCTTCCAACAAAAAGCCCTAATTTTCTTGTACGACAACAGTGACATTTTTTTTTGGTAACCCAGTAAAAGGTTCTCTATTCAATCAATCTCTGATACCATGTTAAATTTTGAGCTGCTATTAAGTTCTTTTCAATTTACTAGACAATAATAGCATACACAGGATCACTGAAAGAAACACAATCACAAGGTACACAACATTTTATCCTGGGAAACCCTCATGGGGGAGAAAACCCAACAAAAACTTCCTTAATATAGATTTCCAATACAATTCCAAGATAAAATACCAAACACTAGGGAATATCCAAGACTGAGCAATGCACCTCTCTCTTCTCCTTCTTCTAACTGTAGGTTCCTTCAAACTTGCTCACTAGATGAGTGACTTAAGTGAGTGTGTGAATGAGGCACTAGCCTCTCTTATTTATACTAGCTGAGGAGCGCTAGGGTTGTGTCTTTTCGTCAAGCCAAGCCGACTTATTCAACTAGTGTCTAAAACCACTTTAATTATCCCTAGGGGTTGAATTCTTAATTAGAATCATTTAATTAGGGTTTCACCAATCAACAAAAGGGGATTTGGTCTTACATAACTCCTGACATGATCAATCCACAAAAGGGGATTGATCTATTTAATAATAACTCAATTATAATTAGAATATACTTCGCAGTTACAATATTTCAACAGTAAGACTTGCCAAGGTTTCTATATTTTAAGATAAATTTACATCCTTAAAATTATCCATGTCTAGCATACTTGGACTATGACATATTGATTCCTAAATCAGATTGATTTATTTCAAGACCAAGAAAATTATGTAATAGTCCCATTTATGTCATGGCAAACTTGTCATGCAAGGAGAAATTGATTGCAACAATAGACAAAACATAACTCCATGTGATTAGTAAATCATCTACATATAATACTATCAACAAGAGAGAATCAATATGTCTCAACATATACACATTAGGATCAAATTTGCAGCAAGTAAAATCTTGAGAGAGAAGGTGAGAGTCCATTTTGGCATACCAAGCACAAGGTGCATG
>ML779878.1:137897-151673 GCA_009831015.1 Picea engelmannii | reverse complement strand
CTTATATTTTATTGAATTAGGGTTTTTTTCTTGGTTCCCTTCAATCCTTGTGTTCTATCTTGTGATCTCAAGATGGAAATAGAGAGGATGTGAACCTCCTCCTTTTAATCAACCTCTTTCAAGATTGTAAAGAAGAAAGAACACTTGCAAGCATAAGACCAAAAAGAAAGAAGAGAGAATGGACTATTGAATTCATTGAATGAACCGATTTTACAATTATAGAGTGATACATATATATAGAACTCTCCATGAGAGAAGAAGTGTGCACTAGGTTAGGGATTCCTTGTGCATGCACATGTGACTCCAAAGTTAAACTAGTAGTAAGTGGAGTTAACTAGTGAAAAATGGAGTTGGCTAGTTAAAAATGGAGTTTGACTAGTAAGTGGAGTTAGTTAGCTAGTAATAGAGTTAGTCATGCACAAGTAAAATCTCATGCATGTTAAACTTAACTTAAAAAATGAAGTGACTAAGAATATAATTGACATTGAGTCACGCATGTTGAACTAAACTCTATTGGAAGTGTGCACTTGTTTAGGAGGTGAATATTCATTTAGAAGGAGGAATATTCAAGGTTAAGTGTGTTTTGATCCTTGTCACCTCCACTTGCTAAAAATATACATGATATAAATAGAAATCCTCCTAAACAATAGGAGAATATGGGAAATGTGCATGTACACCAACACATCCCCTAAAGCACAACTGAGATGCATACAATATATGGGTCCCAACAATATGTAGCCATGTTAGGTACCCATGTACAAAATAACTGTGGAAATAAAAGATGATGTAAAGAGGGAAAATCCAGTGGGAAGAAACCCCCCCCCTCAAAAGAGATCCTAGCTATGCCAGCTACTATGCATATATGTCCTTCACTCCTAAGAGATATTACAAAGATGAAAAATTATGCTCAGTGAAGGTCTTTGTGAATATGTCTGCAACCTTCTTTCAAGACAAACAATATTGTAGATCGATGACCCCATGATGGATCTGTCCTCGAATGAAGTGTATGTGTACCTCTATATGTTTGGTTCTTTTTCACGGTACTAGATCTTTGCAAAACTTCAATGTACTTTGATTATCACACCAGATAACAGTCGATGGATGAAACCATACACCAATCTCTGTGAGAAAGTGTTGCAACCAGATGGCTTAAATTGTAGCATTAATTGCACCCCTGTATTTGGCCTCTGTTGAAGACAAATAAATAAAAATTGGTTTTTAATAGACCAACATATACGACCAGATCCAAGATTGAGGACATAAGTTTTCTCGGTGGACTTGCAATCTATGGCATCACTAGCCCACTTTGAATATGTGTAACCAACAAGGTCTAAAGTGCACTTTTCTACATAATGTATATCAAAGCTAGTGATTCTATTAACATACCAAAGTATCCGATTGGAAAAATTTTCAATGCAATTCATGTGGCTCCTACAAGTATCTAGAAACAATTCCAACAACATATGAGATGTCGAGATGAGAGTGGGTGAAATATATAAGACTCTCAACCAAATGTCGATACCTGGTACAATCGACCAAAGGTGTAGCACTGCCATATTATAGGTTGACCCTGTAAAAGAAAGTAGATGCAGTAGGGTTGCAGTCTATCATCTAAAGCCTGATAAGTAGATCTCTAGCATCAAGAAAAAATTGAGGGGCCAAATTTCTCCCATGGGCTAATTTTCCATTCTTTTTCCCAAAAAACAATTCTCCAATTTCTCCCTTTTCTAAAAATGATTCGCCCAAATTCTATAGAATAAAATTATTTTACCTTAACAATCACCAAAATTTATAGAAACTATATAAAATCCTTAGAAATTTGAATATTTTTACAAACATATCGTTAAACAATTTACAAAATACATATTAAATACTAGTAAGTGTTAAATTTAGAGTTGCTATTAAGTTCTTTTCACTTTACTAGATAATAATAGCATAAGCAAGATCACTGAAAGAAACACAATCACAAGGTACACAACATTTTATCTTGGGAAACCCTCATGGGGGAGAAAACCCAACAAAAACGTCCTTAATATAGATTGCCAATACAATGCCAAGATAAAAGACCAAACACTACAGAATATCCAAGACCTAGCAATGCGCCTCTCTCTTCTCCTTCTTATAACTGCAACTTCCTTCAAACTTGTGCACTAGATGAGTGACTTGAGTGAGTGTGTGAATGAGGCACTAGCCTCTCTTATTTATACTAGCTAAGGAGCGCTAGGGTTGTGTCTTTTCATCAAGTAGGGCCGACTTATTCAACTAGTGGCTAAAACCACTTTAATTATCCCTAGGGGATGAATTCTCAATTAACATCATTTAATTAGGGTTTGACCAATCCAAAAAAGGGGATTTGGTCATACTTAAGTCCCGACATGATCAATCCACAAAAGGGGTTGATCTATTTAATAATAAATCAATTATAATTAGAATATACTTCGCAGTTACAATATTTCAACACTCCCCCTTAACAAGAAGGGTATTCTACAACATCATCAGGAGAGAGAGAGTCATCAACATCATCAACATCTGGAACATTGAATGGCATATCTATAAATCATCAAAACTTTTTCTCATCATCAATAACATCGGCATTCACAACATGGAGCTGGAGTATTATCATCAACATCATTCACAACATGGAGCTGGAATAGCATCATCATCATCATCGTTTACAACGTAGATATGGAATATGAAACATCAACATCAATTAGTATAAAACAACAACATCAATAGCACTAGGCTGATATAGAATCATCAACAACACGAGGTTGAAACAACAACATCATCAACAAAATGAGGCTGGAACAACAACATCATCAAGAACACGAGGCTGGAGCAACAACATCATCATCATCATATAGCAACAGATTGAGGCAGGTGTAACAACAACATTTTGTGGTACTCTAATAGTCCCTAGGGATCTGCCCAAGAATAATATGATTCCCTAGGATATAAAATCCTAATAGAGCTACCATGTGGTACTCTGAAATACCGTCCTTATCGAACCTTCGAGATCTTCCCAAGAATCATAATATTCCCTAGGATTATAAAAATCCTAACGAAGCTACCACTATTGACCACATCTGGCATATACATGCAAAAGTAATCCGACAGACCGTCCTTACCGGACCTTCGGGATCTGTCCAGGGATGATCAATCCCCTAGGATATAAAATCCTAACTGAGCTACTCATTGTTGTTCAAGATACCATAGTATCATCAACATCACTCCCACTTCCGAGGGAGGTCCTTTCAGACTATACCAAGCTTGTCTCGAAATTATTCAAACTTTACACGAGAGAAAGGCTTGGTCAACACATCTGCAACCTACTCATATGTGCCAACATATTGGAGATTTATAGCTCCCCTCTACACCATATCACGAATGCAATTATACCGGATTTCTATTTGCTTCAACTTATCATGGAACACATGGTTCTTCATCATTTTTATGCAACTCTGGTTATCACATAGAATCACGATTGCTTCCATCTCCAGATCAAATAGACCTCTCAACAACTTCTGAAGCCATATGGATTCACAACTGGTGGAACATGTAGCAATGTATTATGTTTATGTCGTGCTGAGAGAAATACTGGATTTCTTCGTACTCTGCCATGAAGTCACGGTTGACCCCAGACTAAAACAACATCTTGAAGTGATTTTTCTATCATTAATAGTTCCAACCTAATCTGAATCAGTATAACCAACCAATCTAAAGTCATGATCTCCATTATAATAGAGACCAAAGTCCAACGTACCCTTAAGGTATCTCATCACATGTTTTGCAGCAACAAGGTGAACATGTATGGGATCTACCAGATACTGACTCAAGGTATTCACATAAACATATATTTGGCCTGGTATTTGTCAGATACACCAATGATCCAATGATCTGTCTATACAATGTAGCATCAACCAATTCTGATGAAGTATCAACTAGGAGCTTCAACTTTGTTTCCATGGGTGTGATCATGGATTTACATTCCAACATATCAAACCTCTTCAGTATTTCAATTGCATACTTCCCTTGGTTAAGGAATATCTTCTCTGGGCTCTACCAAACTTCGAGACCTAGGAAATAGTGCATCAGGCCTAGGTCTTTCATCTCAAATTCTGCAACAAGATTCTTCTTACAATTAGTGATGAGCTTTTCTTCTTCAGTTAATAATAATTCATCCACATATAGCAAAAATATAATTGGCTCATCATTCATAACCATGAAGTAAAGGTTAGAATCATCTTTACTCTTGGTAAATCCCAAGCTCGTCAGAAAACTGTCAATTCTGCCATACCAAGCTCTTCAACTTCAAAACCTTGAGGTTGTTCTATATACACTTCTTCTTCAATAACACAATTTAAGAAGGTTGTTTTCACATCCATCTGGTGTAACTTCCATTTTATCTTGGCTGTAAGAGCTATGATGGTTCTGATAGAAGTGTATTTGGCTATAGGAGCAAACGTCTCTTCATAATCAATGCCTTCCTTTTGAGAAAATCCACGAGCTACAAACCTTGCTTTATGTTTTTCAATACTTCCATCTGTAGCATGTTTTATCTTGTATAATCATTTGGAATATACCACATATTTTTTCTCCAGTTTGGGAACTATTTTCCATACATCATTTTTTACAATGGAGTGGTATTCTTCTGTCATGGCATCTGCCTATTCTTTCTTCTTAATGGATTCTTCAAAGAAAGTAGGATCATTTTCTATGAGATCACACATAAAATCCATATAACTGGAGAATGTCTTAGGTTTCTTGACTTGTCTCATGTTTCCTTCTGGGGCACCATACTTCTCTCCATCTTGAATAAGTTCCCTTGCCCAAGCTGGCTTTCTCTTTTGAGAGATAGTCATTTGGGGAGGTTCTTGATATTTTGTTATATAATGAACTTCTTGAATCTCATCATCAGGGGAAACTATGAATTCCCTCACGGGTTCTGCAACTCTAGGAGCTACAGGTTCTTCTCCATATACTTCTTCAAGCTGGCATCTCCTTGATTTCTTGAGTGTTTCATCTTCATCAAAGGTTACATCTATGTTTATCTCAATATGATGGTTACCTGGTATGTAAATTCATAAGGCCTTAGAGACCTCACAATGTCCAATGAATACTCCCTTCCCTTCTTTCTTGAAGGGTCCAACTTAGTTCTCCTTTCCTTCAGAATGTGTACAAACACAGGACATCCAAATATCTTGAGATGGATTACCTCTGGCTTCTTTCCGGAGAACATTTCTTTGGGGGTTTTGAATCCAAGTGCACTATGGGATAATTTTTTTTGGAGATACATTGTTGTTCTTGTTTCTTTATCCCATAAGTGCATTGGAAGATCTTGATCGTGGATCATAGTCTTCACGTCTTCCATTATAGTTCTATTCCTTCTTTCTGCTACACCATTTTGTTGAGGATTATAGGGAGTGGTGAGCTCCCTCTTAATCCCGACATCTCTGCAAAATCTTACAAATTATTTTGAGGTGTATTCTCCTCCATTATCTAACCCGAGTATCTTGATTTTTCTTTCAGAGAGATTCTCTATCAAGGCTTTGAATTCCTTGAATTTTCCAAACACTTCATCTTTTGATTTCAAGAAATAAACTCAAGTATTGCGAGAATAATCATCAATAAATGACACATAGTATACATACCCACTTAGATATGTTGATGGCATTGGGCCACATACATCTGAGTGAATGAACTCCAATATTCCTTTTTCTTTACTGTCGCTCTTCGGGAAATGATTATATATGTTCTTTCCTTGTGCACATCCATTGCACACACCTTCATGATCAACCTTGAATTCTAGTAGACCTGTAACTACCTTGCTTACATATGGTAATGTTTTGTAGTTGATGTGAGCTAGTATTCTATGCCAAAGTTCACATGGACTCTCAGTGGAGTGAGTCAAGGCTGCATCTGAGTGACCTTTTAATTTATACAGGACACCTTCTTATGTTCCAATAACAATTGCATCTTCTATGGTTTTTCCTTTAGGCCACATAAGAAATTCACCATCTATAAATGCAACTATGAAGCCTTTCTTATCTAAAGATAAGATAAAGAGTAAGTTCTTTGTCAAACCTGGTACATATAGTACATCCTTCATTTTCATTGGAGTCCCTGAATCAAGTTTGTAGGTGGATTATCCCACTCCTTTGATAGGGTACTGGTAATCATCTCCGAGTGTAACTTTATGGGGAAATTTCTTTTCTATGTATGACCCATGTATCCTCTCCAGGTCTTACAGAGCCTAAGAGAGCAGAGAATAAAACATAGTCTTCAATATTTTCTTTAATCATCTTCGTAGGTGGCTCATCATCTTCAACTGCATGGGCATGATGTATTTTGTTATTTCTCTTCTTCTATTCTTCCCTTCTGGCAGGACAATTCTTAGCAATGTGTCCCATCTTATCACAATGATAGCTTTGATAAGAGGAGAAATATTTTTCTCTTCTTTGACCCTTTTGATATTTCTGGAATCTCCTTGGAGGGTGATATTCTTTATTGAAGTGGGTGAATCTCTTTGGAGAGTGAGATTCCTTATGAAGGTAGGTCTCCTTTTGGAAGTGAGACCTTTTCGTTCCTCCTTTAGCATGAGAATATAGGGCTTGATCTTCATCCATTTATGATACTACTTCTCGGTTAGCTACTCTTGCTTCTTCTTGAACACATTCTTCCCAAAGACTGTCAAATTGGAGTTTCTCCTTTCTTGCAAAGATAGTTTGAATGAAGTAATCCCAAGGTCTTGTGAGACCATTAAGATTTTTCATTATGAGTTCATCTTCATCTATTTTTTCTCCAATTTCTTCTAGTTGTTCCTTGAATTCAAAAATCCTAGAGAAATAGTCATGAATTGTTTCTCCTTTCTGCATCTTTGTATTCTTGAGTTGAGTTCTCAAGTTCATCTTCCGTTTAATATTATTTCCTTCATACATTCTGGTTAGGGAATCAAACATCTCTTTTGGAGTGTTCTTAGAATCCACTTGAGGGATCAAGTGATATTTAATGGAGTCTGCAATGATCCTTTTGGCCCTAACCATATCCTTCTTGTACTTTTCTTTGGCTGCATCTTCTTCGGGTTCCAATACATTTTCCTTTATGAATTTTGCAAGATCATTCTCTTCAAGAATGAGTGAAATCCTATACTTCCAGGCACACAATTTTTCCACACCTTCTAACTTGTCAACAAGCTTGGTGCTTGCAGACATCTTGACTTGGAGCTGGGAAAATGACCAAAAAATGAAAGTGCTCATAAATTAAATATGAACTTACTAGGAGGTGCGTTGGGCTAAGGCGAGTAGGATGGTGTGGTTTGTTTTCATAAAATCCAATTTTTACCTCTTGAAATTGAGCCTGCACAAATTTGGACTGGAACTTCTAGTACTGGTTCTGGTTTTAGGTTTTTTGGTAGCATTGAAAAATAAGGTTTCACTTTTCATAGGTTTTGTTCGCTGGAAAGGTGCACTCAAGATGCCAATGAGTTCTCTAGGCTAGGACACACTTCCCTAGATAGTTTTTAGGATGAAATTACCTTCCAACAAAAAGCCCTAATTTTCTTGTACGACAACAGTGACATTTTTTTTTGGTAACCCAGTAAAAGGTTCTCTATTCAATCAATCTCTGATACCATGTTAAATTTTGAGCTGCTATTAAGTTCTTTTCAATTTACTAGACAATAATAGCATACACAGGATCACTGAAAGAAACACAATCACAAGGTACACAACATTTTATCCTGGGAAACCCTCATGGGGGAGAAAACCCAACAAAAACTTCCTTAATATAGATTTCCAATACAATTCCAAGATAAAATACCAAACACTAGGGAATATCCAAGACTGAGCAATGCACCTCTCTCTTCTCCTTCTTCTAACTGTAGGTTCCTTCAAACTTGCTCACTAGATGAGTGACTTAAGTGAGTGTGTGAATGAGGCACTAGCCTCTCTTATTTATACTAGCTGAGGAGCGCTAGGGTTGTGTCTTTTCGTCAAGCCAAGCCGACTTATTCAACTAGTGTCTAAAACCACTTTAATTATCCCTAGGGGTTGAATTCTTAATTAGAATCATTTAATTAGGGTTTCACCAATCAACAAAAGGGGATTTGGTCTTACATAACTCCTGACATGATCAATCCACAAAAGGGGATTGATCTATTTAATAATAACTCAATTATAATTAGAATATACTTCGCAGTTACAATATTTCAACAGTAAGACTTGCCAAGGTTTCTATATTTTAAGATAAATTTACATCCTTAAAATTATCCATGTCTAGCATACTTGGACTATGACATATTGATTCCTAAATCAGATTGATTTATTTCAAGACCAAGAAAATTATGTAATAGTCCCATTTATGTCATGGCAAACTTGTCATGCAAGGAGAAATTGATTGCAACAATAGACAAAACATAACTCCATGTGATTAGTAAATCATCTACATATAATACTATCAACAAGAGAGAATCAATATGTCTCAACATATACACATTAGGATCAAATTTGCAGCAAGTAAAATCTTGAGAGAGAAGGTGAGAGTCCATTTTGGCATACCAAGCACAAGGTGCATGTTTAAGGCTATACAAGGATTTCTTCAATTTGTAAACAAGATATGGATCTTGAACATACCCCTATGGTTTCTCCATATAGATCTCCTCAATATATCTATGGAGAAAAACATTCTTGAATTCCATATCATGAACCTCCCACTTTCTTGTTGTTGCAATAACGAGAGCTAATCGAATAGAGTCCATCTTGGCCACTGATACAAACTTCTTGTCGTAGTCTATCACATGAACTTGTGAGAATCCTTTATCTACAAGCCTAGCCTTATACTTGCTTACAAGTCCACCCGTTGCTACCTTTGTCTTGTATATCCACTTGCATCGAACATATTTCCAATCGAGAGGAAGAGGAACCAAAATCCCATGTGTGGTTATCGATGAGGGAATTGTATTCCTCATTCATAGCAGCTTCGAATAATGGTTTCCTGCAACCTATGCATATGACTGAGGATCATATGCGAGCACCATATAACAATTCATGGGTTGTAATGGATCTATATCAGTGAGTGCTTATGGAGCACCCTCAAATTGATATCTAGTTCTCCATGGATCAGAAGGAGCACCCACTAGATTATTGATTGCTTGTAGAGTCTATTGTTCCTACCATGGTCTGGGATATGGATCTGCAATAGCATTCTCATCAACATCTGAATCATAATTTTAAATATGATATAAAGAGAATGAAGTATCATCTCTAATATTGGCATTAGGAAGAGGTGGAGGAGATGCAGTAGGTTCCTCCTGGATTGCATGCAAGGGGTCTCCATCGAACTTCACTCTTCTTTCAATGAACAATCTATTTGTGGAAGGATCCAATAACATGTACCCTTTTACACCATATAGATAACCAACAAATATTACTTTGGGGATCCAAAGCTTCCCTCTTATATGTAGGGATGCAAGCCCATGCACGAGATTCGAAAATTCAAAAATGTGTGACTCTTGGTTTCTTTCCACTCCAATCTTCAAATGGTGTCACTCCCCTCAAGGATTTGTTAGGAGATATATTTTTAATATATGCTGCACAATTTATTATCTCGGCCCATAATTTTGGAGGAAGTAATCTTGCATGTAACATGCAGTTGGCCATCTCTTTCAAGGTCATGTTCCTCCTCTTTGCTACACCGTTATGCTTTGGAGTATAGGGCATTGTTTGTTGCAATTCTATTCCTACTTCTGAGAAAATATGTGTCACATCCTTATTCACATATCCCCCCCATTGTTAGTACGAAGGATATTTATCCTTTTCCTGATTTATTTTCTACAAGTTCCTTGAAATCTCTAAGGAGCGCAAAAACTTCAGATTTGAATTTGAGAAAATAGACCCATGTGTATCTCGAGAAATAATAAAAAAAAGTAATAAAAAACTTATATTTTATCAAGGATGGGTGGGGGAAGGGATCAGTGACATCAATGTGCATGAGCTCAAGTGGTGAAGATCATGCTCTCCAATCTTTCCCTTTCTTAAATTTTTCTTCAGGATGTTTTCCAAGTATGCTTCCTTGACATACTCCATCTGTAAATTTGATGTTGGGTAGACCATTTACCATTCCTTGCATGATTAGTTGTTGCAAGTACCTAAAATTCAAATGCTCAAATCTTTCATCCCATAATATTCTTTCTTCATTTTCATGAGTTATAATCATAACATAATCAGATTTAGGAACAAAGTGAGAAAAGGTGTACAGCCTGGAATGATGATCTACTTCCCCAACAACTTTGGAACCATCTAACATCTCAAAGATAACCACTAAATATGGAGGGAATTCTACCCATTTTACTTTGCATGAATGAGTGATTTGAGAGATTGAGAGTAGATTGATGGATAGTTTTGGAACATGCAAGACATACTAGAAACATCCATTATCAAGATCCACTCTACCTTGTCCACTTACTTTCATAGGAGTGTCATCTCCCATTAGGATAGGAGGTTCAATGCAAGGTTTCAAAGAGGATAAATTATCTTTTGAAGTTGCCATATGATGTGAGGATCCGAATCTAAAATCCATGTATTAGGTGAGGAAGAAATAACAATTATAGCATGGCCCTTACCTCGACTCCTGATGTCTTTTCTTCATGATTTTCTTTGCATTCTTCGATACGAAATATTCAAGATTATTTTCTGAATATCTTATGCCATTCGATCGATATTCTTCTTCATGCATGGAATTTCTTGATGATTTCCTCTATTACAATAGTTGCATTTATATTTATCCTTCGTTGACCTTCCTTCTTTGGAGTTATAAGGATCATTAGTGGATTTGAGGTTTTCTCCCTTTTGTGATCAAGTTCCTTCTTTCTCTTTGATTTCCCCTTGCCTTTCTTGTTTGTCTTGTTTCTTTCATGTATTGCAATCGCATGGGATTTGGAATTTTGAGAGCACCCATCTTTATGAACTTATATTTCTCATGTATGAGTGATTCAATGAATGCATCCATAGGAGGAATTTTCTAAGTTGCACTCGTGGCTATTTTTGAAGTATAAAAGGAAGACACAAAGACAAAGCAATCAAGACTTAACTTTGAGAGTATAGATAGGATTAGTTGATTCTCTTGCTTTGAGTTTTCTATTCCACATGACTTGAGTAGTAGCAGAAAATATTTAAAATTTGTGAAGAAGTATTGTATAGTGTCAAAACTGCTTGGGCTCATTGAGATGAGCTCTTTCTCCAACATGTGTCCTCGTATTCCATCACACTTCCCGAATAGACCCTTTAATGTGGTCTAGACTTCATTTGGCGTGGAAGTAGATTCTACGTAGAAAAGTAGATTTGGAGATATTGACAAGCATAACAACCCATATTCTTTATCCATCATGTTGAAATACTTTTCTTTCTCAACTGTAGAGGTAGGCTCTGATTCAATTTCCATTGTAATCATGTAGAGTCCCTTGCTTCTTAGTAGAAGCTAAATTTTGGGCTTCCATTCAAAGTAATTGAATGGTGTGAGGATCATTGACATGGGCTGATCTATTCTCTATGTGATATTCAATTATTTGTCACATGTAAATAAAATGTGTTCTTATCCTTTGTCACCTGGAAAAAAAATAAAAATAAAAATAAATAAATAAATAACGTTTCTCCTTACAAGCTCAATCTATGCTTTGCAAAGCAAATATTAGTTTCTTCTTACAATTTCCTACTAAGCTCTGATACCATGTAAAAATTATCACACAAGAATCTAGTTGCAAAGAAGAAACTAAATTCCAAAACTTAAGTGACTAAGAATAAAACTAACATTGAGTCTTGCATGCAGCTCATGCATGTTGAACTAAACTCTAGTGGAAGTGTGCACTTGTCTAGGAGGGGAATATTGATCCGTAGGATCTTTTAACTGATTATGGTTGAGTTTTACTTGCATGAATTAATTAACCATTTTTGAGAAATTATTGAAAGAATGAGGAAAGAAGAGGATTATGCCATTCAAATACACATATGCAGATCTGAAATAAATAAATGACAGCAAACCATAAGAACGCAGGTTGATAACGGAGTTCGGCACAATGTTTGCCTACGTCTCTGGGCCTTTTTTCCTGTGGGGGAGGCTTCTTTATTTCTGCTCAAGTGTTCAAAATTACATCTCAGCAATGCCAAAAGGCTGCAAGACTGATCTAGTCTTGTTCTCCCAGATCTCTAGAACCCAATGAAAAAAACGGCATGCAAAACTGATGCTCCAAGCTCCCAGAAATGATCCGACAGCGTTTCCACCTCAAAGGCTTCCCTGCAACAAACTGACTTTGGCTTGGCTTTCCTTCAGCATAACTCTTCTCTGAATGTCTGTCTTTGGCCTCAAACAGGCCTGGTTTATATAGCATGGGAGTTGGTTTCACATCCCCAACTTCCTCCAAGAATCCGGCCTCCAAAAATGCCCAATATCCCCCAAAAATGGAAGAAATCCAATAAAAATAGGCATATTAATTATAAAAAAACCAAATTCTGGTGTATAAACCCACTTTAATAAAGTTTTTTGGGCGCTAGCCCCCTTTCATAGCGCGCGGCCCCTTTAAACTAGGTCATATGGGTTAATTTTGGGCCTAGCGCGAGCCCATGGGCTACGCGCTAGCCCCCCATTTGCGCTGGCTCTTGGTTTTCGTGGCTCGTGGCATAGGCATGTAACCGTGGCCGTTTATTAAACCCCCGCGCTCATAGGTAACGGCCCCCGGGTCTTATGCAACCCGATCGAACCGTGGGCTATCGTTATAACCGCACACAAGGAATCAGCTCCGGGTTCCATCGGATGGTCGTGTGGCGTATTGCGCCGAGGGCTGGGGCTAAACCCCGACCCTTTTTCCGTCGGAGAAAACATTTGAACCAATTCAAATAATTACTTTTCCGTTCATATAACAAGTCCGACCGACCGGCGTCGTGGCTAGCCCAGAGTTGCTGGTCCTTTGCCTTCTCGGAGGTTCCGCGTTCGAACCCCGACGAACCCACAACAAAAATTTTACATTGCAACCACAAACCAATAATGGGGTGCCACGTGGCAGCCCATGACTAGGCCACGTGGCACCCTCACCTTCCAATGAGAACATGCCACGTGTCAGCCTGTGATTGGCCCACGTGTGTGCCACATCAGCCCACCGTATGCCACCTGTCATTCGACCGTACTGCCACCTGTCCTGCTGCGTCAGCCTGCCGTACGCCCTGTCAGCCTGCCACGTCACCCGCTGACGTCATCCTTCCACGTGTCACCTCATAACTGGTCCGATCGTACGCCAAAAGTGCCAAATCCGCATGACACGTGTCGCGTCCTGGTGATGCCACGTGTCCTTCGTACGATCTGCCATGTGTCACCTTCTGGAGCCACCACGTCAGCTGTACGGTCATGCCACGTCAGCTGTACGGACGTGCCACGTGGACTGTACGGACTGTACAGTCATCCCCCTTTTTTTTGCCTGTTTGTCTTTTCGGACATAACACGATATCTTCTCCATACGGACTCCGTTTGACGAAGTAAATATACCACCGGAATCAGGAAGACGAGACAGACGCAATGGCACAGGTTTCGTCACATTCCGAGCACTTTCATTTTTGAGCATTTTTCAAGCCCTATCAGGCTTCTGGATCCATTTTCGGATCACACCTCCCCACAAAAAGACCTTTTGGTCCCCAAAAGGTTACTGACCAGTCAACAAGCTCGGGATAGGCCACCCGACTTGTCCTCTGTCTCTGAACTCTGTCCTGTGCACCTGTCTCATCAAGATCAGCTGTA
>ML779878.1:113700-127000 GCA_009831015.1 Picea engelmannii | reverse complement strand
GAAGTCTATAAGTTGAAAAGAGGAGACGTCCTAGGCCTAGATTGCCTACACCTAGGGTTTTCACCTTCTAGGGTTTGAAAGCCTTGTTATTGCAACACTTTCTCCCTTAGACTTATGCTTTAGGCTAGCCATTTTGCCAAGTTAATTTAGAGAAGGAGGAAAGAGCATGAGGCCTTGCTTAAGCAACATTAGAGTGCACCTTTTTCCCCTAGGGTTTTGATTCTAGGGCCCTGCCTTTGCAGCACCATAGAACCCTACCTTCCAGTCTCTGAGTTATCATCCTTTCGAGACCTTGTGCCCTTATCTTTGACTCCATTTACCCTAAGGCACTGATTTGATCTCCAACGTTGAAGCTTTAGTGTACAAAACTACCTTTAAAACTTTAAATTTTGAAACCCTAAATACCATTGCTAACCTAATTAAGGCTGACGTCATAGTTGAATTTCTCATCTTGATGCAACAAAAGTGTAATATAAGCAATTAAATGATGATTTGAAGCGTTTATTGAGTAAATTGTTGATTGGACATATTGTTGGGTTAGTCATCTTGGTAGATATTGATGAATTGATGATCTTTCATAGCTAATTGACACAACATTGACTTCATTCTATATCTATTGCTTTACAATTGCTTATTGAATAATATCAGATAGTCAAAGAAGTACTAACCCTTTGAGTTATAGCCTGCAAATATATATTGTGTTGCCGTTGTCTTGTTCTGGGCAGGCGTTTTCAACAGGGCATACACTTCTTTTATTGGTTGATTAGCCGGACTGTCTGACATTGGTGGTAACCTGTGAGGAGGGAACTCTAAAACTTGACCTTGTATCTTCTGCCTCTTCAAACCCCAGGTTACCGGAGACGTCTCCCCTAGGCTAACCTCCCTAAATAGAAAGAACCTCCCCATCGAGGTGACATTGGGTGGGGAAGGTTCCTGTTGCGCCAATTTTTCTTCTATCCTTTAGCCTGTGACCTAAACTACAAATTGTGCGATAACAGTGATCAAAGGTGTTCTTGATATTTTCTTGGTTTCTTTCCATTTGTCTTAGGGAAGTCCTTCTAGATTCATCCAACTCTATTAATTGGTTAATTCACCCTTGGATTTCTTATCTGTTGGTGGTGTATTGCTGAGAAAAACGGAGGATGGGGATTTTGAGGTTCACGGGTAATTTGGATTCTAACCCATACACTAGATCAAAAGGGGTCCTTCTTATTGAGGTCTTTGTTGTTATTTGATATGCCCACAAGGTGTACTTAAGTTTGTTATCCCAAGACCTCTTGTTTTCCCCCACAACCTTCTTGATGATGTTCATAAGGTTTTTATTGCTCGATTTTGCCAATCTGTTGCCCTGTGGATAATAATTGGAGGAATGAGATAGAACAATGCCATACTTAAAACATAATTCTATTAATGAAAGAGAACTGAAAGCCTTGGCATTGTCTGTGGTAATATTGGACGGGACCCCAAACCTAATTATGATTATTTCCTCCAAAAAGTTCATGACTACCTCCTCAGTGGCCTTATTTGTTGGAATAGACTCTACCCACCTAGTAAAATAGTTCGTGGCTATTAAAATCCACCGGTATCCATTACTTGAATTGTCCTTAAATTCCCCAATAATGTCCAACCCCCATTGTTGAAAAGGAGCTTCTACTACCATGGTTTTTAAAGGTTGTTCCGGGAGTTTTGGTTTACCAATAAAGTATTGGCAAGGCTGGAAAGATCAGACATATTGGTGAGTATCAACAAATAACGTTGGCCAATAGTATCTGGCTCTTAGGATCTTGTGGGAAGTATTACGGGCTGTGAAATGTCCACCACAATGTCTGGAGTGTAATTCCTTTAACATTTTATCAACTTCTTCTTGATTGACACATCTAAGGAGAAATCAATCAGGATCTTTCCAACCGAGGCCATTCAAGATCAAATAGTATTTCATAGCCTTAAGTCTCAAAGCCCTCCTTTTTTAGTCTACAAGGTGATCTGGGCACGATAAATTCTTAAGGTAGTATATTATATCGGGATACCATTCATCATGTTCTAATTCACTGACTACCATGTTTATTTTTTCACTTTCTCCCATTTGTATGGCCTCTTGGTTTCTCTCAGTTAGCATCTGGGCCAAACCTTGTCCCTTTATAATCTTGGTGGGTTTTATCTCTAAGTCATACTCTTGGATTTTGGAGACCCACTTACCCCTAGTACCCATACAATATTGTTGTGATAAGACATCCTTTACTATCGGGTAAGGGACATAATCCTTGATTTTATTATAACCCACGTAGTTTCTAAAGTGATTAAGGGATTTCACTAAGGCATAAGCTTGTTTATCAGTAATGGAATAATTCAGCTCTGAATCCCTAAGGACTTTTCTCATGAAGGTGATAGGGTTTTCATAGTCGTCAACATCCTTTTGCAGCAAGACACCTGCAATGGTGTCCTGGGAGGCAAAAGAGAATATTATGAAATCTCGTGAATAGTCAGGACTGATCAAGAGTGGAGCTTGGGAGATAGCATCATTTATGTGTTCAAAATATTTAATGGATTTATCATCCCACTTAAACATCGTATCCTTCTTTAGTAAAGCACTCATGGGTTTTATCCTTTCGGCAAAGTTTGGGACAAACATTCGAATGAAATTTATTTTTCTGAAAAAGGATTGTAGGGACTTCTTGTTGGCTAGGGGACGTACATAGTTAATAGATTGGACCCCCTCAGGGTCTATAGAAATTTCCCCTTCCCAGGCTATGTGTCCCAAAATTTTCCCTTTATCTATCCCAAAGACATATTTCTTAGGGTTCAAGGAAATACCATACTTTCTACACCGCTCAAAAACAATTCTAAGGTGTGATATGTGGTCTTTCCTCTTTTTTGATATGAAAGAGAGATCAACTTGGTAAATTTCTATGATCTTCTAAATGAGATCCCTAAAGGAAAAATCCATCTCTCTCTGAAAGGTAGCACCGACATTCATAATACCAAACGACATTCTCAAATACATAAATGTTCCCCATGGTGTGGTAAATGTCGTTTTAAGCTAATCTTCTCTCTTGAGCAAGACTTGGTTGTATCCAGAAAATCCATCCAACATGGAAATCATCCCTGCCGATGTAACCCTCTGTAAAAAATGTTCCATATTTGGGAGGGGGTAGTTTTCTTTCAAGGATAGTTGGTTAAGGTTTAGAAAATCTACACACAAGCGGATATCCCCACTTTTCTTTCGAAAAACTACCAAATTTGACATCCATGACGAGTATGTGATGGGAGCTATGATGTTAGCATCGACCATATTTTGGAGTTCCTTTTTGTATCTAATTTTCCAACTTTGGGTTGATATGTCTTAGTTTTGTCGGAAAGGTTTGGCTCCTTCTGTAAAAGGTATAGCATGTTGGATAGCATCACCCCTATAAGCTTTTAGTTCATCATAAATCCAAGGAAAGGTATCCTTTAATTCTCTTAAGAGGTCTAGAATTTCCATCCTTTCCTTTTTAGTAGTTCATTTCCCTATTTTGACCATCCTTGGATCCATGTCTGTGCCAATGTTGAATGCTAGGGCCTCATCTATTTGTTTGTTGGGTTTCTTTCCCTTGAAAACATCGTGTCTATCAAAGAGGTGTTCTAAAGGGACACGTCCTTTTCGAAAGGTGTTATTTTGGAGGTTGACCACATATAGGTTCATGGAATCAGCCAGGAAGTTTACTTGTGAATCGATGAATTCTTTGATATTTTCCATGAATCTAATGATCTGGTCATCATCTTCAAAGACTTGCCAATGTTCCAAGTTATCAGGGATTGAAGGTCTAAACAAGACTTCCATTTTTCATAGGTTTTGGAGTGGGCCATCACAAGGTTGCAAGGTGGAAGAGGAAATGACCAGGGCATCTACCACATAGTCTTCTTCTCGGGGAACTCCTTTGATTGTCACCTTTTCAAAATATTTTGCAATGGATCGTGCAAAGTCACAGTACTTTTTTCGTCTCTCATTCTTAGCAACAAAGTCCAATAACACTTGTGATACTATCAGGTCCGAGTCCTCTATCAATCTTAACTGTGTGACACCTTTATCGATTGCCAAGTTGAGACCTAGGATCAAAGCTTCATATTCGAAAATGTTGTTTGAACAATGATATTCAAGTCTATAGGAACAATCAGAGGTCTCCTTGGATGGGGATGTCAAGACAATACCTACCCCTAAGCCAGAACTTGAATGAGCCCCGTCAAACTCTAAACTCCACATTCCTTCAAGTGTCTTGGTAGTTTTACCTTCTGAAATTGCCTCTTGGAAGAACCAATTCTCAATGCCATTGTTAATGCATAAGAGTTGATCATCTGGTTCACCAAGGGTCTCAATTAGGAATCCTGTAATGGGTTCTTTGTGAGGGGTAAAAAATCCTCCTTCAGGTTGAGGTATGGTAGCTTCAAACCCTTATTTTTGGAAACTTCCGATCAAGTTTTCTATAAGGTCCTTACAGAGTATGATCCCCCAATTGCTTAGAGAATCTATTACCAATACATCAATAGTAAAAGGAGCATCGAGGAAACCATGGAAAGAAACACTTAGATCCTTAATAATGCCTTGTGTAAAGCCTTCTTGTGTGTTTGGATGTGATATGCTTAGACCTAATTGGTGCATGACTCTTTCCGTCATAATATTACTAGGAGCATTTGGGTCAAAAACATAGTTATGGAGGAGGGAGTCATTCACTTGGAGGATAACATAAAAAGGTGTAGCTTCCCCATGCTTTGTTCCCATGCTTCCTACTTGGTAGAAAAAAGGAGATTACTCTTCAAGAATGTCATCCTCATAAATTTAAGGCAAGGAGTATTCAACATATGCATCCTCAGGTGTTCCAAACATGTCTTGAGTGGGTTCCATTTCCTCAGGAGATTCATTTTGTTGAGAAAATAAGGAATCATCTTCTATGTTTGTGAATCTCGTGCTCTATTTTCTAGGGTGAGCGTTATATTCCACCTCAAGGATTTATGGGAGTTCAGACTCTAGTTCTATCATGCTTTCATCATTTGGTTCCTAGAATTCATTGTTGTTCAAGAGGTTAATCTGATGGATGGAATCATTGAACCTAAGGTTTTCCTCAATCTGGCAAGCAACCTCTTGTGCTTCTTGTAGGCTTGAGAGTAATCGATGCTTGAGGGTAAACTGCAAATTTCCCTCTAAGGAGTTTAAGTAATACTAGATAATAGCACTTTTAAGGTTAAAGTTGGGTTGGAGCTTTCTAAGGAGAAATTTGAACCTATCATTGAAATCCTTAATTCTTTCATTGGTCCCTTTGCAAATTTTGAGGTATTGAGAGTAAAAAAAATCTATATTTTCTTCTTTACACCACCTCTTTTTGAAAGCTCATTCTAAATCCTCAGGGGTTTTGAAGCTCCCACTTGGTTGAGTGTTAATCCATTTTATGGCATTTCCAATGAGTGAGCTTGCAAAGAGCCTCATAAAGGTTTCAGAGTGTTCTTTTCCAGATTCGTGAAATTCAAACCCTTCACAAAACTTGGTCCAATGTGAGTTACCATAAGATCCTTCCTCTCCTGAAAATCTAGGTATCTAGGAATTAACCTTCTTGGGTAGATCATGTAATCCTCCTTGGGTGTTAGCTAAATCCAAAGGGCCAAAGAGTTATTTGTGAGACCATTTAGGAGGACTTACAGTGGTAATAGTATTTATAGGAGTAATAAGGATTACAACAATAGAAGAGAGTGTGTACTGATCTCCACTATGGGTCATCATTTGTGAAGTCGCCAGATAATTTTCTTGAAATTATCAAAGGAATGAGGGGATCACCCTTAGTGGAGTCACCAAGTAAGCTTTGTAAAGTAAATACTTTTCAGGATAAGGCTTACTGAGAAGTGTCGTCGTCAGTGTTCCTCGACAACGACGCCAAAATGTTATCGCACAATTTTTACTTGATACAAAGGATAAGGTTTAGGAAAGGAAAATTGGCGTAACAAAGGTTATCCTATCACTGTCACCTCAATACGATGCCTCTTTCTATTTAGAGTTTATGGCCCAGGGGATACGTCCCCGGTGACCTGGGGGTTTGAGAAGGAAAAGGTTAAGATGTTTATGAAAATTTCCCCTCTCACAAG
This sequence comes from Picea engelmannii, assembly GCA_009831015.1. NCBI lineage: Eukaryota > Viridiplantae > Streptophyta > Pinopsida > Pinales > Pinaceae > Picea > Picea engelmannii. The sequence continues at coordinate 120,895 of ML779878.1, read as the reverse complement.
TCACATTGATTATAAAGTCTCAAGGTTTTAACCAATGAAGTAGTGAAGTTTCAAGATTTTCCCTGCCCAGAACAAAGCAACAAGAAAATATATCTTTCACAAGTACAACTTGTTTTTAGTACTTCATAAAACCACAGACTTTGTCAATAAAAGAAATGGCTGAAATTTTTAGCAACAATATTTATAAGACAATAGCTTCACAATAAGTGCCTTAAAATGGCTTCAAAATGACCAAGAATAATTGCTCATTAACATCAAAATACTAGCATTTGTCAAAAGCAAGTAACGCAATGTATTAATCAATGTTTTCAATTGCTTTTAGATGATTTTAGTGCTAAAATAGATGGTTGTAGCTTACTTTAGTAACATCAACAACTAAGTTAGTAGATTAGACTATTCTAGGGTTAGGAGTAGTTAGTAGAGAGCTTAAGGTATAGGTTTTGATAGTGGTTTTTTTCAATCACTCAATAGAAAGTCTTAGATTAGTTCCTTTAGGGAAAATGGAGTCTTTTAGGTAGCAACAAATATTGAAGGAAAAATTGATATTAAGAGAACTAAATACAAGAGAGGTCAATAGTTGAAGCGTTGGTAACCCAAGGCTTCAATTATCAAACCATAGGGGGGAAATAACTACTAGGAAGTAGGTAACCCTAGGGCCTAGTAGTTTTCTTCTTTATTTATCTCAAATATGAAGCAAATGACTACTTAGATCAAGCAAAAAAACGATCTAGGGTGTTGCAATGGCAAGGCCCTTAGCAAAAACTTCAAGAAAATAGCTTTCTAGCAAAATCTAGTTGGTGAAATCTATTAAGGCAAGGACAATAACATGTGCTTGGCCTCCTAGGTTTTTAAGCTAGAAATTTCAAAATCTTAGTATAAATGCAATATAAACATAACTATAACCATTCAATGAAGAATAATTGCAGAAATATTACTTACATTCACCAAGAATTATCTAGAAAATACTCTAGTTGAACACTTCCACCAAGAAAATTGTCAAAATAGTCCAAAATAAGCCTCCTTCAACAACTGCACACTAAATTTCAGTCATGTAACCCCAAATAGGGTGCAAATTTCAGACCTCACTAAGTGTGAGTGAAATATTATTAAAAATACAATGGCAAAAACCCTTATTTATACAGTTTCAATGACCAGAATTAGGTCAAAAAGGTCGACATGGCCAGTTACATGTAATATCCAGTTTTTACATTAAATGACATAATAAAACCCTAAATCAAGAAGAAAAGTTGATGTCATGCCCTTTTAGGGTGGTGTTAAGACTTTTTAGGGCAACGTTGGCCTTCAAGAGTAAAATGTTTGGCCTCCTAAGGCCTATGGATCAAACCACACATGCCACTTGGCACACAATTGCCTCCAAAGTGTCCAAAATGATGGGTGACGTCATGGGTCACATGGGTGATGTCATGGGCCTTCCAAGGCCTACATCATAGTGAGAAGGGAAAGACCCCCTGGGTCTAGGCCTACCAAGCTGTCTCTGGTGGAACGTCCTCCTCTCTCTCTGGTGCAAACCTTTGATCTGTCTCTGCCCCTGGTTGGGGTCTCAACATCCATCTGATGGGATTTTATCCCTATGGAGGTACGAACTATAATTTCCCCATGTGTACCTATCCATTGAGTGTGGCCCTGCAACAACAACAAGTACGCCCTCCATGGGCTCATAAGTCACAGGGATCATATCAATGTCAGTCACATCTAATAATCAAGTAATTTAAACATGTGCATGAAACCCCATTTCACATACAAGTGCTCAAAGACGTTATACTATTATATAATCCAGGTTTGGAGGGGACGTTAGGATGTCCTATTGAGATAATTCTCATTGGACGTGGGATGTTTCCAGATGAAGCCAAATCCAGACCATATAAGTGGATGAGGTGGTAAGGGATGTATGGGCAATGGGTGCAGTGATGACAGGGGAATGCATGGCTTACCTGTGGGTGCCTCTGAAGAGGTTGAGATGCACCTTGTCATGGATGCAAATTTTTCCAAGCCCATTCATGCCTTTTATATTTTTTATCTTATTGTTTTTTTCTTTCAAGAGACTAGTTAGGGGACACTACTCTGGCATGGTGACCAATGGTGACAATGTTACCACTGGAATTTCACGGAGATGAGAAGGTTGGATCGTGATGAGACACCATTTATCTTGGCTATGCCACCAAGAGCCACTACCCTGACGTGGTGACCATCTAAATGGTAGTGTCATACCGCTACATGAACATGGACCTAATAGGTTGGCTCGTGATGAGACCCCCTATCCTCCAACTAGGTCTTGATTTATTATTTTATGGGTCCCTCTGTTTCTTGTTGAGAATATTTTTATTGCTTTCTCAGGGATCCCTAGGCGAAGCATCTTAAGGTTTTGTTCTTTTGGATTTTATCCTTTTCCAACTACTTTTACCCTCTGGTCATTTAGCCAATTCTTCCCACAAGGTAAGGTACAACCCTTTGCTAGCTTGGAAAACCCAATACCTGAACCAATGTATGGGATGAATGAGAGGGAAAAAGATGAAAAGTGGTAAGTATGGTAGGAACAAACGATGACCTTTTATGAACCCACCCAGTGGAAACTCAAACCCTATGGGAACCAACTTACTAGGGAACCTTTTCATTCCCCTGAGGTATGGACAAGTGGAAAGGCATAAGGTCCAAGGACATGTTAGAAGTAAAAAGAATAAAATGCACATATTCAAATGTTTTGAGAATTAGAGTGATAGATACCATGATATCTAGACTCATTACCTCATGGAGAAAGACCTACTTTTGTTGAAGAACCAAGCTGATGGGATGGATGTTGTTGTTGATGACAAGGTGGAGGCATTGAAGAAGAAAGATGGGCCCTCCAGGGCCAAGCTCAAGTCAATATGTCTATCGATACTCCATATCTAGGACCTGTGGGCCTTGAGACATAATCTCCTTAGGTATCCATAGGCTAGGGGATAACAGGTACTATGGTGTTTTGGGGAAGGTTCAATCTTCAAGTAGTCCACACTCAACATTGATGGGGGGATATATGATTATGATCTAATACTTATTCAGTTTATCATCATGTTCATCTTCAGGGAGGATAATTTTCATAGGGTTGACCCTATGTTGATATGGGTATCCACAAACCCTCTCATTTTTGTATTTCAGCTATGCTTGATTATTTATTTGAGTTGGAAAAACATACACCAACTCTTACTTGTATTTAAGTTGGGTGTTTGTAAATCTACTCTCATATTATATTTGAGATTCCTTTTGAGATTCATTCTTTGAAGTTCACTTGTTTTGGGAATCCATAAACCCACACACCTATTATATTTGAAGAAGATTGATCATATTCAATCTTTTTCAAGGACATGGAGTTGAATGTTCTCACTTTTTCTTCAACAGGATTGATCTTATTTGATTTAAGTACTTCATTTTCCTCCCTTTCATAAGGATTTTTCTTTGACATCTCTTTAGATGAAAGTTTAGTATCACTCTTCCAATAGATGCGTAGTATGACATGGATATATCTTCCCATTCTCCTTCATTGAATGAGAAATTTAGTGATGGTTGTATCCAATAGATGAGTCGATCAGTGGGTACATTCCTCATTTTCTCATGATATGTTTCTTATATTACTCCATTAGATGGATATTTCGATTCCACTCCCCTATTAGATGAGAAACATGGTAGGGATAAGTCTTCTTACTATACTTCATTGGATGAGCAGGTCAATGATAGATTTTCTCAAAGTATGATTAGTTTAATGGTTTCATTCGTAATTCCTATATAGGATGTTTTTCCCAACACTCCTTCATCAAATTAGTGGTTCAATAATGCCACCCACCTTGTTGATTTTTGTAGCATCGGGCAAGTACTTCTGCACATTTCTAAGTGTCTATACGCGTTGAATTCATCCAAATCCTTCTACCTTGATGCTTTACTTTAGTTAAAGGAATTATTAAAGTAAAGTGCTTTTATTAATTAGTTGAGTTTATTTAATGAAATGGTAAATTTATTAGCATTAGTGAATTAAATCTTAGCCATTGACCTCAAGTGACATGAGAAGTAATCTCAACCGTCAATCACTTTGGAGATTAGGATTAGGTCATAACTCGATATTATAAAAGCAAGGTTAGGGTAAAGAAGGAAGGTTGATTGTTTTGACACAGAGAGGGTTGGATCACAAAGGAATGTGATTCAAGGGGATCTTGGATAGGTGGATAAGTGCTTCCATCTAGAGATCAATACAAGTCAGGGAGAAGAGAGAACAAAGGCAATTGCAAGTGGGTTTCAATAGATTGGAGCTATAGCAACATGGTTTGGATGTACATATTTTACTGTACAATATTTGTGCATGTGTATGCAAGTTCCAGTGGAGATAGGCACATATATGTGGGTTTGATAAAGGAAAGGTGTGTATATCTCGGGAAACATGAAAATACAGGATCATAGAGTAGACCAGGAGTTGCTAGGGTTGCAAGTGTTGTCTAAAGTTTTATGTATTTCTTTGTGGGCCATTTTCCCAGTAAGGGAGCCCTTGTAAGCTTTGAAGTTATTTGAATGATAAGATTAGTTGATGGGTAGAATTTATTTGTTTATTGTGTATGATAATTTGGTTTCCAGTATTGTTTTTGCTATTTATTTGAGTCGATTACTCCAACAAGTGTATTATGTTTTGTGAGCTACTAATTTGATTTACATCAAGGAAATCACTAGATAACAAGATACCTAGGTGTCAAGATTAGAAATTTCAACATGGTATCAAAGAAGTCACTCTGAAAGGAAGCTATATTTCATATCCACAACAATTGACAACATATCCATCAGATATGCAAGGAGATCTCAACAGATCGATAACCAACAGTCAGAAATCAAGAGTTGGATTTTAGGGAAACAATGGCACTAAAGCAAAATTAGGATTTGTAGTTGTATGAATCTTTACGTGGGTTTCAAAAGGAACATGTGCATACATACATGGGTTTTCTTAAACAAATTCATGTAGATACATAGGTTTCAATTATGACATGTGCATACATGATCATACAGGTCAAAACATGGGCAGTTTCAACATCAAGTTATTTCCAAGGAAGATTGTTAGGTCTAAGGGATGGAAGCAACAAGTCTAAGAGTTGAAGACATATTGGATGGAGCATCCAAATTAATATATTGGAAAGAAAGAGTTACTTTGGATTTAAAGGAATATGAACTTTGGGAGATAGTGGACAAATTAGTTGTTCCATCGACATATCTGCAAGCTTTGGTAGCTCACGAGAAGAAGGATATTAAAGTTGAGAAGATAATATTGGTTTCAATGAAGGATCATATAATTACTCATTTATATGAGAATAATATGACCAAAGATATGTTTGATGCCCTGGTAGGATTATTCCAGAGCACTAACATGAATGACAAGATGGTCTTAAGAAATAAACTCAAATCTATGCATATGTCTAGATATGATAATGTTACCAGCTACTACATGAGGATCACTCAGGCATGTGATTAGCTTGTAGCTATAGGGGAGAAATTTTATGATATAGAGCTCATTAATGTGCCATTGAATGGTTTTCCCAAGTCTTGGGAACCATTTTTCAAGGGAGTATGTGTTGATATTATGGTAGCTGCGTGAGGTATTTACCTCCATGTGTAAACATGACGAGAATAGAATATTTCGGGAAGCAAGAATAAACCCTAATTAATTGGTTAATAACCCTAGAAGACAAGTCGGCTCAAGATAATGACTAGTATTAGGTTATTAGCCTCCAAGAGAAGAAGTCGGCTAAAGGAAATGTTATATACTAAAGAATTAGTACCCAGAATGAGAAGTCGGCCCAGGCAGTTTTTGAGAAATAGTATAAATACAGGAGGTCAGTCTTCATTCTGGCTAGGATTCTCAGAACTACAGAAGCAAAACTTGTGCGCACTACAGTTGGCCAGTTTGTGTGCAAGTTTGGAGGAGAGTTGTTGTTGCAGCTGCTGCAACTAGCAGATTTCAGTTTTGGCTTGAACTCTCTCTTGGTTATGGTTTGGACTCTATGATCAACTCTTGTTACTCTTTTTTGGTGCGCTATCCTTGGAGAAAGGTGCACCACCTTTGTTTGTCTATCCAGTCTAGGGTTTTCTTCCAGAATGATTCTCTGTCAAGGTTAAGGTGCTCGGGGTGGCTTTGTCCTATGGTTGGGTGAAAATATTGCTATATTGTCTATGGTTAAATGAGCACATCCATTATATTCTAATAGGTTATGGTCCCACACTATCTTTGGATAGTCTAACCACTGGAAGATAGATTGGGAAGATTTGCTCAGTTGCAGTTGCAGTTGTAGCCATTTTTTGTTGCAACAACGAAACCCTAACCCTCTCGTTGAGGAACCTTATGTGAAGGGATTGACCTAATTTCTGGATAGACTAGTGCACCCTAGCCTAGCGCATCTCCTAGTACTCTCAACAAACTAAGACGTCAAGTCTAAGTTTTTGGTCAAATCTAGGGTTGACCAAGTCAAAGAAGCCATGACTTACTCTATGAAGTCAGAAAACAAGCTAGAAGGGGCTTCTAACTTCAGAGCATGGAAGACAAGGATTGACCTCATCCTTGCCAAGAATAAAGTGTTGGATATCGTGAAAGGAAAGATTGTGGAACCAGAGTTTGAAGAAGGAAAAGAGAAGGAACCGTAGTGTTGGTTGTGGAGCCTGATTATCTTCCTGATTCAGAGGTCCTTTCTTTCAGCCGTGTTTATACCCCATGAAATATTTACACCCCAGAAGTATGTACACTCTTCCATGCGGGGGAGTGCAGAGGGGGGGTACCCCCTCTACGGGGTCCGGGGGGCCTATCCCCCCTGCTAGGGGGTCTGGGGGCAAGCGGGCCCCCAGAGCAAAAAATGCCTTGTAAAAGTATATTGTAATTTCATTGTAAATCTGGACCATTCATTATAAGGTCACAGATCTAATGGTAGAGATTATGTTAGGGTTTTTTTCCCTAGAAGGCAACCCTCTTTTATGAGGGAAATGTATTGCGGCTATTGATGATGGTGAATATTGCATTCTGAGAGAGGAGACTATGAGAGAAAGAAGAGGAAGTTACAGCGGGTTTTGTTGTAGGTTGTATCCCTTCATTTGCTGGATAATAATAAAGGAAGGACCTGGCAATTTCTCTGGTGGACGTAGCCCACACTGGGTGAAACACGTAAATCTGTGTCTCTCT
>ML779878.1:41905-64666 GCA_009831015.1 Picea engelmannii | reverse complement strand
ATAAGGAACTATATTTGAAGAGTCACCATATGGGATAATGAGAAAATACCATGAAGCATGGAATATGATGGCCATTAAATGTAAGAGTAACTTCTTCAAGTGAATGGACGTGCTATGTTAAATATGCACGTGGGAAAATATCGATTTAAATTTGAAAGTATGGAGATATTAAGGCATTCATGTCCATAAAGGAGTGAGGGAAGATGAGGAGCACAATAAAGAATGGCATTATTTTGTAGAGGCTAGAGTTGTATATTATTACCATGGAAATTGATTATATAGAGAATGACATCAATAATAAGTAAGTAATGGTATAAAATTGATATAAAATTACATTAAGCATCCATGGATTATGATTATGCTTTGTTTCTACCAAGAAACATTTTTTTCTAAAAATATTGTCATTTCAAACTTAATATATGCAATGGCATGCTACTATAATTCGAAGAGCCAAATTATAATGAATCCCAAAGCCAAGTTATAATGAATCCCAAGAGTAAATTACAGTTCCCATCCAAGCATAAACAATTAGGAAGGTATTGATAATACTTTGGGGCACATAAGGTTATAGAAGAAAAATGCTTATGAGCATATCAACTAGTATCTAAGGTATTTAACAAGCAAAGAGATGAAGGAAGTGTCTAGGGTATTTAACAAGAAAAGAGATGAAGGAATTATATAGTATGGACAAGCTAAGGAGCAACCTAAACCAAATAGTAGTGAGGATATCATGTTAGAATTTCTAATAATCATATTATCAAGAGTGTCCATGAAGGTGGGTCTACCTAATTTCTAGATTCTACCTGGGTGGAGGTTCACATATTACATGAACTTAGGTCATTGAGTACATGATCCATTTCCAATTATTGAAGGGAACCTAGAACCCTCAATTGATATTTTTTTATATTCCTTTGGGTCATGATTATTTTGTTACAAATGTATTTACTTCCTTAATGTACCTTTCTAAGAAAAATAACCCTCTATCATTGAGAACACCAACTAATTCAAATCACATTCACTAAATACACTAAAAATTAAACATGAATGCTCGTGAAACTTGTTGGGAGTTCCTTGTCCAAGATGAAAATATTTTCTACACTATCTTCTCATCATCAAGGAATAAAATCAACAATAATGTCCCTTGATGTAATCCTCATATCAAATTCATATGAAACACAATTATATACCAATATCAATATCATGATTATTTTTATTCTAAAATATATCCATATTTTAAACTTTATGAATATTTTGAACTTTATGAATATTTTGAACTTTGATGTGAATATTAATTATATTTTATGCAAGAACAATAATAAAGTTATCAACATACATTATACAAAATTTGGCAACTTTGACCTAGCTACACCTAGCTCATTAGAGAAGTTTCCATTGCATAACCTTGTAAACACATAAAAAAATTGATGAGTATGTTGGAATCAATAGTGAGAATTTAGATGTGCATACATATGTGTATGTGTGTGCTTTGTTGATACATGTGAAATTCGTTACATAATTAAATAAATTTTCATTCCCTTAACAAGTTATGGTGATCATGTGACTTAAGACTATTGACGTGTTGTCAAATTAATCATAGTATGGATGAGTTATGGTGGTCATGTGACTTAAGACTATTGGCGTGTTGCAAATTAATGGTCACATACTAATCATAGTATGGATGTGGATGTTGAACATTGAAAGGTAACAGTTTATGTTGATCTTCAAATCTCTCTTTTTATGTATTTCTTCTTCTTATATTTAATGCCCTTTCTTGTTTTCTGTCTTATGATTTACTATGTTTTCCTTCTTCTACTCAAGGGAATTGAATTATTGTTCCTCTACCTTTATCACGTCCTCCAACTACTTCTTTATTAATTGAGAATTTTAATAGATCCTATCAATCTCTTAATTTCTTTATCAATTATTGATGAATCTCTTAATTTCTTTATCAATTATTGATGAGTTTTTTTTTGGACTATGATGTTTTCTATTTTCTCTCATTATCTAACTCAATATCTATTGATCCTTTGTCTTTACTAAATTGTTTTTTTGTTTTCTTATTTTTTATATCTTTTTATTCATTAGTTGTCTTTTCAAACCTTATTGTTCCCACTCTTTTTCATCAACTATATCTCAAATATGTTTCCTAAATTATATATCTATTCCCACATCCTTAAATTCATTGATTTTCTTCTTTCCTTTTTCAACCTCATGGCCTCATGCCTTCTTGTTGTGGTCATCATTACTCCCATCTTTTCCATTTCCCAAATCGACTTAACCAAATATGGCATCACTACTTCCATCTTTTCCATTTCCCAAATTGACTTCACCAAATATGGCATTGTTGTCTTTATTTTTGGACGAACTCTTAATTGATTAAATCCTTTACATTGAATATGATCCATTCTTAACATGGTCCTCTCCTTTTATATTTTGAGAGTTAGAAACAATGTCACTTGCCTCATCAATGCTCATTTTGCTTCTCTTTTTTTTCCTTATCTCTTCTCATTCCTTGTTGTGATCCTTATACTTTGAATGAACTCATCAGCCTCTTAAGCCACTTGATTGCACCATTCTAAATTTTCCTTCAAAAAAATCATAATCTATTGGATTTGAGAACGCTTTCTTTGACTTCTTTGGCCGCTCATTTGGCCACTCATTTGAGTCATCAAAACTATAGATGTATTCTTCCTCCAAAATGTCTATTCATTCTAAAACCACCCAGGCTTCATCCTCATGGTCTAATATATCTAGAAGGCATGTGCCCCAATGCCTAATCTTTCAAATACCCACGTGAGCCTTCTAACTTCTTCCTTTGTGTATGGGACTTGCTTCCATTCAAAGTTTATGTAGTGATACAATGAAGATATTCTCTAAATCATAATGAGATCTAATTTATGAATGATAAAGTTCTCATTGAGTGGGTACGCAATCTTCTCCATTGCCTTTATCTACTCCTTTGTATACACCTCTCTTGCTAGAGTTAAAGGTGGCTTCAAAGGCCCTTATTCTGCTTCCACACACTTAAGTGGTGGTTGGTGGCTACAATCTACCTAAGTGTGTGTTGATGTTTGTAGCATCAGACAGTTACTTCCACATTGGTTTTGTGTCTAACATGTGGAAGTTGTCCTTAATACCTATTAAGACTTAGATAATTCACTTTAATAAAATGATTATTAAAATGAATTCCTTTTTATGATTAATTGAGTTTAATTTAATTAAATGCCTTAAGTTTTTGGCACTATGGAATTAAATTAAATCCTAGTCATTGATATAAAGTGTTGGTGAGATCTAATCTCAGCCATTGATCACTTTGGAGATCTAGGGTTTTGGATTTAGGGTAACTCAACATTATAAAATGCAGCTAAGGTGAGAGGAGACACACACACCGTGAGATAGTGAGATCTCATTGATTGGGTGGAGAAGGACTTTCATCCAAGTGTGCATGGGCATGGTCCAAGGAAGAGAGCAAGGGACAACAAAGGAAGTAGTGGTCAACAAGATCAAAGGATAGATCTTGAGGTGTGATAGGCTATTCTTGTTGTTTTGTATTTTTCCTCACGTGGGCCATTATCCTAGGACAGGAGCCCAAATTTTATGATAATAAAATCATCACAGTACTGGTTTTCTCTTAAGGGTTTTTCCAGGGGTATTTTCCTAGAAAATTACGTGTGCTAATGTGTTTGGTTTCATGTTTTTCTTCCATTTATTTATTTTTGTAAATCGTTAAAACTTAGTTGCTAAAAATTTAGCATTGCCAACTCCCACAAATTAACTTCATTCCTCACAAAAATTTTCAGGCATTCTACGCGACAAAAGAATCATTGGTTTCCATAATGAGAGAAACCTAGTTATATTGGAAGAGATAAATTGTGTATTGAACAATTTTGATCCATCATTCATAATGATCAAACTTTCAAGAAGGAAGATAGAAGAATTTAGATGAATATAGTAGATATGATTACCCTTATAGAAGACTTGCATTAGACCAAGGTTCACAGCATGGAAGAAATCCATGTTCTAGTCATTATGAAAGATATATTTTGAAGAATAATTTTCATAAACAAAGAATAATTGAATTTTATTCAAATGTGAGGAGTTTGAGGCAGTGTTGAGAAAAATGGTGGACGATTTTGCATAGATCTCTACTCTATTATTCATGATATTTAGAATAGTAAGTACATTCAAGAACCTACCATGTAGTTGGCAACTATGAGAGAAGAAAGTGTATGAAAAAAGTGAGCAAACTTTAAGAACAAATAGACATATATCAAAACCAACTAAACTAGACCTCTTCCAATTCACGAGAGATGCATAGATGCATATAAAAAATGGGAGAGGAATACCATATATTTTGAAGGAAACCAACCAAAATATCCCATTATAGGACCTTGAGAACAAATCAACATTAACATCAAGAGGCATACTGACACCTATACAATCAATATGTGCAGTGGCATTGGATCATAGAGAATCACTCAATCATATAGGAGCTCCAAAGCAAGGAGAGACATCATAAAATCCTTAATCAAGTAGAAGGCCAAAGACTTGTACATGCAAGCATCTAACTTGGCTTTCGATCAAACCTTGGACATCTTGGGGTTGGATGTATGTTGTATGTTATTTTCCCTCATTGGTAAAACCAAGATTCAAGTGATCAACCTTTCAAATTTTGGTTTGATTGTATGATTCATGGTTAATGCCTAAGATATTGTTTTATAATAAATGTTAGTGAAAATTGAGCATGTATTTTGGATAAGAGTACAATAGACACTTCTTGAAGATGAAAATAAGGGATAACGGATCATAAATGCAACCGACCCTCAAAACAATCAATTGGCATGCATACTAACTTCATATAAGAGTATTTGAGATATTGTACTGGTTGTGTTAGTTTTAGAGATATTTTCCAGATTGTCCACAATAAGAGCCATTGTAATCGACATTTCGAATTTGGAACTGGATTCATCTTCAAGACTTAATTGTCAAAGATATGAGTTGCTAATCTTCCTAACAAAAACATGATGCGGGATATAATTTGAGCTAAACATGTCGGTTGAGATGAGAAACCCTAAAAAGAACCCTAAAGGTGATATATAATGATAAGGTTAAATAGATAATAATAATTAATGAATGAACTAAATTATAATTATAATTTCTAAATTAATAAACCCTAGAAAACTTGGGCCCCTTCTTTCCAATTTCGTCCTCCTTGCGGTGACATTTTTTGACAAGACCCAAGTGGTGTCTGTGTGCCTATCACGTGGGTCGAGACACATGGTGGACTTTGACATGGAGGCAGTGGACTATGAAGTCAGTCCCTCAAGTCCCTTCCCCTTTGCACCCCACGACGATTTTTTGGAATCCCTCCAGAACCCTCGCTCAACCCCTCGCATAATTTCACATTTACTGCAAGGGTTTGGAGGCGATAGTCTTGAGCATGCCAAACCTTCCACTTCTCACGTCGTATCTACAGTCTCTCGACCTTATCCCCCCCTCAGAAAACAAAATATTTCTTATGTTCCCTCATCTTCTTCCCCTAAGGAGAAGGGTAATATTCTTCTTTTTACATGGACGGAAGAAAAGAAGGGTATAATAGGAAAAGGCAACCAACCCCTACATAAAAAATCAGCTCAGTGTATAAAGGAATGAAGGAGTTCTGTGAAGATGGTGGGCGGAGACGATATTTCCCTTAGTGACGTTCCTCAACTAGTGAGGAAGACTCTGGTCAGAATTTTCACTAGTAAATCTCTGGGAGAAAAATCCCTCACAGGTTGGATAACTAACCTATGGAAACCCCTAATTGGATATACCCCAAAGGTTCATCTTTTGTCCAGAAATTGGATTTCCTTCAGTTTCCTTTCGGCTGAAGACTACAAAGAAATACAAAGACAGAACTAGTCATGGGGTCCATCCAGACTTACCCTAAAACCCTGGATAGTGGATTTCAACCCCCTTAAGGAATCCATGGCAGTAATGAAGGTATGGGCAATTTTACCCAACTTTCCCTTGGCTTTTTGGTCCAGGGAAGCTTTGGAAGCTATTGGCAACAAATTGGGCTCTTTCGTCAAGCTTGAACCAAAATGGGACTCGAAAAAAGATCGTAGATGGGCCTAGGTCATGATTGAAGTTGATGTTAGAGAAGTTTTACTAGGCAACATCGATCTGGTCTATGCGAGAATTACTTGGCACTAGAAGGTAGACTACTAGAGTCTAACTTTTTGGTGCTACGAATGGCATGAAATTGGTCATATCTGCTCCCAGTGCACTATAATCGCATCGCTTCATAAATCCCCTACTGGACTTTGGAAAACCAAATCCACTATTAAAAAGAAGAACTCAGTCGAGGTCGTCCCGGTGGAAGGAAAAAATGAAGAGATTCCTTTGGATAATGACAAAGTGATCCTTTCTAATCAATCTTTGGGTGGCATGGTTAAAAAAGATTATGATATAGGTGTGGTTACTTTGTCCCTTTCTCTGTTTTATCTTTTTGGTACGGGGATGCTTTCCTCTGACCCCCTCCCCTCTATTTCCCCCCTTCTCCCAGGTCCTCCCCCTATCCCGAAGTTCCCCCTTCCTNCTCCAATATCGTTTTCCCCCTTCCCCCCTCCCCTGAAGCTTCCCTTTCTCCTCAGGTCAATAGATATGCCTTGAGATCCAAAACCTAAGTGCCACTCCCTTCCCATGGAGGTTTGTCCCTCGACCCTCCTCCTCATGCCCAGGCTAGTAGAAAATCCCATCTTTTGAAAGCAAAATAACAAGTCATCGTGGAAATTCGCAAAGGAACCCAAGCAATCATCACCAGGGCTGTTAGAGCAAGGAAATCCCTTCCGCCAAAGGCAAAATGATCTTCCTCTCCTTCAACACGCGAGGGGTTGGGGGTGCCCCAAAGAAGTTGTCACTCAAACGAATGTTCCTAAGCCTAAATCCGGACATAATCATGATCCAAGAAACGATGTGTTCAGGTGACAAAGCTAGAGAAATTTTTAGTCCTTGGCTTAGGAATTGGGCCTTCAACACAATCGACGCTTCAGGTCTCTCGGGAGGTCTGCTTACCAGATGGAGCCCTAATTTTCAGGCCTTCTCTTCCTCTATTGTTCGCTCTACAATTTCAGTCAATTTAAAATAGAAGAATAGTTATTTAGCCATCTCAGTGGTTAATATTTATGGACCCTACTCTGATAGGACCTCCTTTTGGGAGGACTTGGTTTTTGCAGGTGTTTTTCGTGACCCTCTCTTGGTGGTGGGGGGGATTTGAATTTTACTCTCTCCCTTTGGGAAGTTTGGGGAATGCACCCCAGGGAGGACAAGCGAATTGGTTTTTTCCTTTCTTTTCTAGAAAAGGTCAGATTGTTGGATATTGAACATGTGAAGCTCTACCCCACTTGGAGAAATTTGAGAACTAGTGATGAGGAGGTTGAAAAAATATTGGACTTCTTTTTTGTCTTTGAAGCCCTCCTGAATTTGGGCTCAACTTTTAGATCAGGGGTAGAGGTGGGAGGTATTTTAGATCATTTCCATGTCTCCTTATATTGGTCTTCGGGATTTGAGTCCCCTCCTTCCCCCTTAAATTATGCCATTCCTGGATGAGAGAGGAATATTTCAAGAATATGGTTCTCTCCTCTTGGGTCAAGCTTTCCCCTCTGAACCTTGTCCCTCTCATGATGTGGTTTGTTGATAATATTAAGACTTTGAAAAGTGCCATCAAAAAATGACTCCCTCTTTGGAAGGCCAAGAGGTTTCGTTCAGTTTGAGACACTGAAGAAATCTTTTTCGAGGCCCTTGGAAAGCTAGAGGAGAGCACATGTCCATTGAAAAGTTACTAGAATTAATAGATTTGGAGGAAAAATGAGCCAAGTGGATCAAAACAAAAGAACAAGAATGGTGCATTAAGAGTAGAGCTCTCTGGATAAAAGAAGGAGATAATAACACCAAGTTTTTTAATCAATTTGTGAACTATCGAAGAAACCTCAACACAATTTGGGAAATCAAGGATGAAGAAGGAAATGTGGCAGTATCTTTTGAGGAAAAGCCAAAGGTCGGAGTAAACTTTTCCAGTAATCTCTTTTCATCCCCCTCTACATGCCCCATTCAAGAAATCATGGAGGTAGTGGGAAAATTCCCTACTTTGTTTTCTGAAGAAACAAATTTATCCTTGGAGGAAGAGGTTACAGAACCAGAACTTTGGGAAGGGTTGTTTTCCATGAAAAATGGAAAAAGCCCAGGCCCAGATGGTGTCATGGTGGAATTCTTTAAGGCGTTCTATGACCACTTGAAGAATGATCTGTTATTGGTGGTGAGAGAATCACAAAAGGAAGGAAGAATTCACGAACCTCTCAATGCCACCTTCCTATGCCTTATCCAAAAAAAGCAATGCCCTTCCTCCTTTGAAGATTATAGACCGATTGCATGCTGCAATGTTATCTACAAATTAATCTCTAAGATTATCTCTAGAATACTGAGACCGATGCTAAGTGATTTCATAGGGGAAGAACAATTTGGATCCTTACACAATAGACAGATTCATGACGCAATTGTCATCGCTCAAGAAGTTCTCCACTTTGTCAAAAAATGAAATCTTAAGGCAACCATCCTAAAACTGTACCTCTCCAAAGCCTATGATTGAGCAAACTGGACCTCTTTGCATATGGCCCTACTCCAAATGGGCATGTTCTTAAAAGCGGTTAAATGGATTATGGGATGTGTTCAAAGTGCTTCATTTGTCGTCCTTATCAATGGAGCCCCGTCTTGTTTCTTCAAAGTATCCAGAGGTACACGTTAGGGATACCCTCTTTCTCCCTTTTTGTTCCTGATTGTTGCAAAAGCACGTAGAAAATTGATAAAGGAGGCCCAGTCCAATGGCCTTTTGAGAGCAATTGCAGTCTTGGAATCCGAATCAGTAAGACATTTGTTATTTGTAGATGACATCTTTTGCAGCTTATTTGGTTCTCAAAGGAACTTAAATTCCTTCAAAAATATTTAAAACCTCTTTTGTAACACCACGGGAATGAAAGTAAATATGGAAAAATCTTGTCTAATTCTTAATCACTGAGCGAAAGCAAAAGAGTCCTCCATCGCCAACACCTTTCCTTACCCAAAGGAAACCTCTTATTGAAGGATTCAAGTGTCTGGGCTTCAACTTAAAACCAAACAATTATAGGAAAGAAGACTAGAGCTGGTTAATCAAAAAAGTTGAGGCCCAAATAGCCATCTGGGTCAATAGACTTTTTTCCAGAGGTGGAAGACTAGTGCTAATTAAAGTGGTCTTAGAAGGAATTCTCGTTTATTGGAACTCCATAACTGCAATTATATAATCTTTCAATTTTTATGGGTGGGACATAACTCTCCTGGAGGCACGCATCTAGCCAATTGGAATTCAATTGTTGTACCCAAAGATATGGGCGGATGGGGTTTAAAGAACATTCATCTTTTTGCTCGAGCCCTAGTAGGAATGAACCTCTGGAGACTAACCCTGGGCAACTCTCTTTGGGTAAGAGTCATGAACTCCAATTATTTTTCCAACTTATCCATTTTGGAATGGTTTCGAGAGCCTATAAAATCTACCAAAGGCTCAATTGTTTGGAAAGTTCTTTTGGAAGCCTTCTCCCTAATTGGTAACTAGATAGTCTAGCATATTGGGAGTCGAAAACAACTACAAAGTCTCTCCTCCCCTACTCCTTTTTCTCAAAGATAAAAATCTCTGGTTCCTGAGTGATCTAAACATTGGTTTTCCCCATATTCGAGGGGGACTGGGATGGAAGAGTGCAATTTCTCTTGATCTCCATGAAGCAATGCGAGACGAATGGAACTCCTTTATCTCCCTCTTATGTGGAAATTTTATATCCCTTGACAGAGACTCTGAAGACTCCCTATGCTGGTAAAAAAACCCATAAAACAACTCCTACTCGGTCAAATTGGGATACAAAGCATGGCTAGAAGATAACATTGTGGTTCACCCGAAATGGTGGTGGAAGCCCCTTTGGAAACTCAAAGCTCCTCCTGGATGTAAATTAACACTATGGCTTGCACTGAAAAACAAATTGTTATCTTGGGACAATTGTCTTAGATGAGGATGGTGTGGTCCTAATAGATGTCCTCTTTGTAAAGAAAATCAAGAAACCATTACTCATCTTTTTATCACTTGTCCATATGTAGGGAAGGTTGTGCAGTTAATAAAAGAACAACTAAAAGCCAAGACCAATTGGAACCATGGCTCCATTAAAGACTGTTTTAGATCTTGGATCCAAGACAGATCAATATTCTTGTATGCAGGTCTCCCGAGCATCATGATCTCCAACATTTGGTGGGCCAGAAATAATGTTGTTTTTAAAGACAAGTTTGCGTCGCCTGAGGTCTCTGCGACAATCTCACTTAGTCAGGTAGAAGATTTCAAGGAAAAACTAAGGGCAAGTAAATCTCAGATAGTGATCCCACCTCCCATTGATTACACCATACCATGGGGCTTCTTCGACGAAGCTAGTCAAGGATACCCCCCCCTCCTGCGGAGTGGGGGTGGTTCCTTTTATTAGTCACAACCATTATATTCACATCAGATATGCGTCAGGGGGCAGAACAAATAACATAATGAAACTTATAGCACTATGGACCCTCTTGGAAATTGCAAAAGAAAAAAGTTTGTCAAAGCTACAAGTATTTGACGACTCCAAGTTGGTGATAGATTGGGAAAGGAGTATCAATAATATTGAAAACCCCAGATTAGCCTCATTGATAAGAGACATCAAGCTCACTTTCAGAGACTTTGAATGGCTTTCCTTCAAGCACATTTTGAGGGAACTTAATTCAAAAGCAGATGAACTCTCAAAGGAAGCACTGTAACTGCAGAAAGGAGGCTTCGGTTTTTATAAGTTCTTTGAAGGAACATAAACCAAAGCAATAGAATTTCGCCTCTGAAGAAGTTTTTCTTTCTATAAGGTTGTAAATGCTTTTGGACAGTTTGAACAAACTGTAGAAGTATCTTGTTTTGAAATAGACAGATGTATAGGCGGTATAGTTCTTGAAGAAATCCTACATAGACTTGTCATGAAGAACTACAACATGTATATTCTCCTATGAATATAAAAGTTTTTTTTTTTTTATAAAAAAAACCCTAAAAAACTTATTTAATTAGTCATGATAAAATATTAATAATAATATATATATATGAATAATAATGAAGGAGCTAAATTATGATAAACCCTAGAAAATTGTTTAAATAGGTTATGCACAAATATTAAATAATATAATATGCAACATATCCTAAAGTATGTTGTATCATAGTGAGTATTATTAAACTAGGGTTTTAATGTAAGATTATAGTGTGTAAATTACAAACCTATGTCTAAATCTATAGTTCAAGAAAGCTAAGAATATTAAACAATAATATATAGAATACTATGATATAAAGGAGTAAGGTATTTGTTTAACTTAGGGTTTAGGGTTTTGATGTATGATTGAAGTGTTTTATTGTAGTGTTAATAATTAATGTATTAAATTATTAAGTTAGTAATAAATAAATTATAACATATAAAGTGATCTAAGGTATTAATAAAGTTAGGGTTTAATATAATTATAATGTTTAGTATTATGTTAGGAAATCTTTAAGATTATAAATTATTTAGGAAAGGATATCTAGAGAGAGCATCAAACCTGGTCATTCAAATTTGATATCTTGGGTCTACTATGTTGATTAATCAAGGGAAGCCCTGGTTCCAATTAGTCTTGGCTTTCAGTTGTAAGGTTTTGATGTATGATTAAAGTGGATCCATTTGTAAGGTTTTGATGTATGATTAAAGTGGATCCATTTGCAGGGTTTTGATGTATGATTAAAGTGGCTCCATTAGTAAGGTTTTGATGTATCATTAAAGTGGCTCCATTAGTAAGATTTTGATGTATGATCTATTATGTTAGGAAATCTCTAAGATTATGAATTATTAAGAAGGAAAGTATATCTAGGGAGAGCGTCAAACCTGGTCATTCAAACTTGATATTCTAGGTCTACAATGTTGGTTAATCAAGGGAAGCCTTGGTTCGAATTAGTCTTGGCTTTCAGTTGTAAGGTTTTGATGTATGATTAGTCTGGCTACATTAGTAAAGTTTTGATGTATGATTAAAGTGGTTTATTGTAGTGTTAATAATTAGTGTATTAAATTATTAAGTTAGTAATAAAAAACTATAATATATAAAGTGATCTAAGGTATTAATAAAGTTAGGGTTTAATATAATTATAATGCTTAGTATTATGTTAGGAAATCTCTAAGATTATGAATTATTAAGAAGGAAAGGATATCTAAGATTATGAATTATTAAGAAGGAAAGGATATCTAAAGAGAGCGTAATATTATGATCTCCCAACACCTTCCAAAATATTTTTAATAAATTTAGGATATGATCTTTGATTATTACTTGTTTAATATTATGAAAGTCAATATAGATCTACAATGTTCTAATTTTCTTCTTTGCAACTATGATTGGCAAAACCCATTCTCTTTTTTATCGAGTAGATAATACCTAGGTTGAACATCTTTTGTAGGTTACCCTAAACCTTTACCTTATATAATGGGTTCTCATCCAATATAGTGGTTGTCACATTGTTTTTGCATTAAAATGGATTTCAATATAAACTCTTTAAATTTTTAGAAATTATTTCTCATGATAACTAAAATTTATAAATATCTAAAAATTTAAAAAAATAGTAAAAAAGTGTAATGATGTTTTCTTCCTCTTCTTATGTCTTAGGATATTGGTTTACAAATAATTTTACACCATTGATTTATAACTTTATACTTAAGAAACTTTACATTTAAAAATAATATGAATCTCGATTGGTTTACTTTCCTACAGGTTTTCTTTGTCTTCTTATGACCTAAAACATTGATGTATAAATAATTTTACACCATTGATCTATAGATAACTTTACACGTAGATGAATAGGGTCTTGATTGGTTTACTTTTCTACATATTTAACATATGCAGTATCCTATCAATATATTTCCTATGATTTAACCAGAACCAGAGTTTTAACCAGAGTTTCCTATTTGCTAGATTTCTTTTAATTTCCCATGACAATGCAACAAAGAAAATGGTCTCTTTTAATTTCCCATGACAATGCAACAAAGAAAATGGCTTCAAACATAATAGGAGTTTTCTTCTAAGAGTTTACGAATTCAGCATAACTTCCTGTTCCTGTTTGCAGACTTCGATATATGAATAACTTGTATATGCTGGCATAAATAAAAAAATAATAGATGATATCAAATTGCTGCAAAGATCACATACAAAACTCTGTAAATCTTCACAAGATCAAACATGTATACAGAAATTATAACAGCTACCAAGTCCCTGATTTCCAGATCAGGGAAAGCAATGTACTATTGAAAAAGATAATCGATGAGGTAGGAACTAGAAAGATTTACACAACATTTCTTTGAAGCAAGAGTGTGGTAAGATATAGAATCCTTCATCAGTTATTCCAAGTTTCATAGCAGCTCTGCAACCATAAGTTGACATTGCGCCAAAAAATAGCGTGAAACATGATAGGAGTTTTGTTAAGACAGTTTATCAATTCAGCATAACACTTCACTATTCATAGGCTTCCGTATATGAAAGTGTTATGCTGGCAGAAATAAAAAATAACAGATATCAAATTGCTACAAAGAGCAAATACAAAATTCTGTAAATCTTCACAAGGTCATAACAGCCACCTAGTTCATGATTTTCAGATCAGGGAAAGGAATGCACTAGAAAGACTTACACAACAGTTCTTTGAAGCAAGAGTGTGGTATGAAACCATGGACTTTTTGATATTGTTGTAATTGAAAGGCTTTGATGTTTCTCATGCCCCGGAAACTAATGGAACATCAGCATTGGTGTTTCTCATGCTCTGGAAACTAATGGAACATTCATTAAGGCTTCCATACAGACCTCTTCAACTTAAAAACACGGGAGAAACAAAGAAAAAGCATGATGCCATTGGTTTCCTCTGTTTCAGAACTGCATGGACTAATTCTGTATTGATATAAATTTTTCATGACAAGATAAGTGAAACCAAAGATAATACCTAGAAAAACGAGGATACTCTCAAGAAATATCATCAATACTGCCCATAATCATGACTGACTCCTCACTCTCAAATGGATAGCTCGTGAAGCCATTGCTCTCAGATTTGCTGCAGCCGAAGAGACAGTCCTTGTCTGATCAGTAGGTGCCCTTGAAGTTCGCCCTCTATTTCTTCCTCCACCTCTAAAGCTTCTCATCAGCTCTTCCTGCTGCAACCTTGTTGCTAGTGCTGCATCCACTTCCTCCTCGTCTTCTTCTCGATAGTTGTTTCTCCTACGCCTCTCCTGCCTTCTAACTGCTCGTTCATTTGTTCCCTGTTGTAGATTTGCAACAATGGCTACTTCCTGCTCTATTTCTTCATTGCTTGGAACCAAAATCTGCCTTCTTTGAGTATTGTCTGCTGAAGATTGGAAGGCTCTCCTGAAGTTTGCATTAGATGTAGGCCTAGTTAGTCCGATTGGCCGAGTTGAGTGACCTTGCCAACTGACACTATTGTTCCTAGCACTTCTGTTAGCTTGACTGATATAGGAGTTAGAGTTTTCTTTCATCTGTCGATGCTTCAAAGCTGCTTCTTTCTCATTCTTTTCCTTAATCTTCCCGGCAACTTCTTTAGGAAAGAGAAGCTGAACTGTGTTCCAAAGTACAGTGTTGATCTGACAATTCTGAAACTCCCCCCTGCAATGACAACCCTTATTTTAGATACACTACTAATACGTCATGATTTGAAATTATAAACCCTTGTGGGCTTCAATTGGCAGGGGAGTGCTTTCTGGTAAACTTCCCGACATCAATATCAACCAAACTCAAGATTTGCAATTGATATATAAAATTGTCTCAAAGTCTCTCTGGCTGATGTATAAAATTTGCTCAAGCATCAATTTTTCCTGGACTGACCTCAATGGCTGGCGGCATTTAGGGCAACGTGGACCACATTTCTCGATTGCATTTTGCAAGCACATCTTACAGAAACTGCATAGAAGTATCAGTCAGACGAATTTGAGAGAGGTTCTAACATACACAATCAGTAGAGATAAATCTATACAGTTTAGTAGGAATTTTCTTGAGTAGTGGGACTGTTGGAGTTTTTTAGCATAAAAAATTACCTATGACCACAAGATGTGGAGGAGGGTTCGAAACAAATATCAAGACAAACCTGCACGAAGATCAACATAAAAGACAGAATTCAAGCCAGTTCGGAAAACAAATGCAGCATTATCCCAAACTAAAGTATACAATCCAGTTATGCAACTCCTTTTCGCTGAATATCAAAACATAGGTTAGCGCTCCCTTTTCACCTCAACTATAGCTTTCTATCAACACAGTTCCATAGGCTAGTAACATAACAATAATCATAGTTAAATTACCGCGCAGGAAAGCTCTTCCTTCAATTGCTCCAAGCAACTAGGTTTGGAAAATCCCTTCTCACTTCCATATGGACTAGATTCAGCAGGTCTAGGAGATCTTTCCTTGCTTTGAGCTGGCTTAAGTTCAATTTTGGGACCATCCCCTTGTACCTTTAAAGGACTATTATTTTTCTCATTGTTTGCTGTAGCAACTGTGGAAGACTCATCTGGCATCACGTTCCCTGTCAAAACCAGAGTTCTATAACAGTCAAAGTTTTGCCAAAACTAAAAGCACGTTTCTTCTTTTCTTCAAATGTTTATGTTCTTGCAGTACATGCTTATGTTGTACTACAAATATTTTGGATTCAGAATTTTGCACATAAAATTGCGAAGCTCCCTTATGATAGACTCTCCAGTGGCAGAACTGTGCATTTTGAGGAGGTATTGAGCAAGTAAAAATATTGATCCATAAAAAGCTCGGATTCATAATTTTACCGGAAAAGTTCAATTATGATAGACTTTCCAGTGGCAGAATTGTGTATTGTATGGAGGTATAGAGCAAGTAAAAATACATATGCCATTAAAAATTTGGATTCAGAATTTCACTTTAAATATTGTAAACTTTCCTTATGATAGATTCTCCAGTAGCAGGACTATGCATTTTGTGGAGGTATTGAGCACGTACTAGGTTTTAGCAGCCCAATCTCATTGCTGTATGATGTGCTTAGGTTGTGGGATTCATGCTACTTTAAAACCAAATTAGCTTAAGTTGTTATTTCGCCCTAGTGTGTTGGGTTTTATCCTCATTCAAACTCTCCAAAAGCCAAAAATTGCTCGTAAAGCAGAGTCCTCAGTTCCCGGGTTGATATATCAACATCAATCCCATAAACAGTCAAGCTTTTGGTGCGAGTCCTCAGTCCCTGGGTTGATGCATCTTATAACGTCTTGGTTATAAGATGCAGGGAGATATGCCACATTAAAACCACTTGGTTTCTGGAATACTGACAATAGGCTTGATGTGTAAGCAACTTGATAATAAGACCTAGGGCAATCTGCCACTCCATCAAAATATGAGGAAAACAGGTCACTTAAGCAGTCTCAACATATCTGGAATCCCACTCTTCCTTCAAGGTCAGAGTGCTGGGTTGGTTGGTGCTTTATAACAGCCAAGTGGTGAAATGTTGATTACATTACTCAGGCCTAAAGAAAGGCTATTTGTGTAATTTCGCCATAGCATAGAGATGATTAAATCTATGTATTGGGGATGCAAAGTTGCCAGAGCCTTTTGGGATTGGGTTGTTGCTCAGTTCACTACAGTTTTTGTTGATCTCTTTCACTGGAAAGGGGTCATTCTCGGCAATGGTTGGATGATCTGACAGGATAGGAGAAGTATCTGGAATGCGATAAGATTGAAGTTTGAACAGTCTTTTCCTTTTTGTGGTAAGGGCGATGTGGTGCCCTATTTGATAAGGGTGCCAATTCCTTTCACTTTGGTGAGATTGCAGTTTTTAAATCAGATTTGACCCCACTGTTTTCTGCCAGAATGGGGGTTTTCAGAAAAGAAGTAGATCCTTTCTGCCGAAATGAGGATTTTCAGAAAAAAAGCAGATTCTCTTTATGTGTGATTTTGATGTATTCTTCACATTTTAGTAATGAATAAAAGATGCATTTAAAAAGAATGATGTCAATACCGCAATAATCTACTTGTTCAAAGTTTAGTTTTTCACCAACATGCATATTTCATACTTGTTATCCAACAACTTTATAGGTTTTTCTCCCATTTTCTCAATTCTGAAATACACATTTCCTTCTACAAATTTATTGAGCTCCTTATCCTGCTCTAGATGGACTTTATTCTTCATGACCTTATGGCAGATACCGATGTGCCTATTACAAGGTGAAGTGCCTATTACAAAGGGATTGGAAGATGTTTGCTGGAGTCAAGATGGGACATCAGAGAATTTATGAATTGTCATATGTCATTATCTTCATTCCATATTGGAAAAAGAAATCATTGTGTTGTCCTCAAAAGTTTGGTTTGGAGTAATGAAATGGAGAAACTATAAACAATGATGACCAGAAATTCAGAAGATGTTGGTGCAAATCTCCAAATCCACAGTGAGAAAATGAATACTTAATAAGCATGAAGTTATGTTTGAGCCCTTGACTTAGAGAGCTGAAAATCAAATGTTTACCTTGCACAGGCTGTGCCTGAAGAACAGGCTTAGGTTCATTTCTTTCAGAGACTTGATCGTCCTCTAGGCTGAGTGCACCAACACGATGCAGATCAATGGGATCAATATCTTCACTTTGCCTCCTTACCCTTCTGTTCCTGAGAAAAAACCCAAAACTGAATTTATCAGCAACAACATCAATTTCAGACTGCAAATTAAAAATATTCACCAGGACTGCTATGAACGAAATTTTGAGCGGGTTTACCACGATGATTGAAATTTCATAAGCCACTGGAGTAAACATCCCAAGCCATAGTGTGCATCTGTGTACTCAAATGTAAACTTTCTCCCCTGAAAGAATGGACTTCCCAAGCAACCATGTACATTTATGTACACATATACACACCCTCATCCAAGGGTAGGTGGTGAGGTGAAGGTGTACGTAAGGGTAGGTGTGCATTTGTGTACTCAAATGTACACCTGCACCCATGAGCCGGTGGACCTCCCAAGCAACCATGTGCATTTATGTACACATATACACACCCTCATCCAAGGGTAGGTGGTGAGGTGAAGGTGTGCAAAACATCTCAAAAACATGATGTTTAATAAGCACAGAGTTACCTTTTAAGCCCTGGGATTAGCTCATTCAAAATTAAAATCAAAATATAAAAAAAGATGCTCATCATTTACCTTCTTCCAGCACTTGCTGGGGTTTTAGCCAGAGCAGGGGTTCGGGCCTCTCGTTTCCTTTGGCGAGATTCCCTAACAGGCGAATCCTCCACAATCAGTGATTCCAAGTTCAAATCTCCTAGAGAGGAGGACCCTTCTTCGAAACTCGCCAGTAA
This sequence comes from Picea engelmannii, assembly GCA_009831015.1. Taxonomy (NCBI): domain Eukaryota; kingdom Viridiplantae; phylum Streptophyta; class Pinopsida; order Pinales; family Pinaceae; genus Picea; species Picea engelmannii. The sequence goes on along the minus strand of ML779878.1, from coordinate 46,249 downwards.
GAGTGCCTCGTCGTCCCATCCAGCCATTGCAGCGACCGACCTGAAGCCTGGGCTAAGAATAGTCTCTTGAGCTTCATTCAAAAGCACAGCGCGGGCACTCATAAATCCTCCTCCTCTTCGTCCTCCTCTGATATCCGTGTTGTCCCTTGTTCGAATCTCGATCACTTCTGAAACCTCTGTTTTCTCGACACCCCCGTTCTCGTCCTCCGTAACTTCCACAATCTCAGGACTCTTCTGCACGATTTCTTCTTTAGTTTTCTCTGTAACTTCCGAGCTCTGCTCTTGGCAATCCATGGCAGAATTCTTTGGAAGACAAACGCATTGCTGTAAGGCGTCTTCCTGGTTTGAAGTTTTGCAATCTGCGAGCTCGGACTGTTGGGTGGAAGGATATTGTTGTAATTTCATTCTGCCACAAGTGTTAGAGGAATACGAGTTATTTAGCATCCGAGGGGAATTTTTAACGAAAAAGGAGATGAAAAACAGAGAGGTCAGGAAAAAGAGGTAGAGAGCGTAGATCGAGATTTGAATCTGAATTCTAACGGTCATTTGCAACGGCTAGTATTTATCTTTTGACTTTTTCATTTTGAGGTAGTACTCAAAAGTCATAAGTTAACTATGAGCGTTATCCGGTAAAGTTCAAATTAATCTTGTAAAATGAGGGATCAAATTGGATCCCTATCAGATCATATAAGTATATTATATAAGTATATTGGTAAATTAGGTTTAGTTTATATGGTTGATTTCAATAAATGTTTTTAGGGGTTAAATTTTGTAAATGGGTTAATTTTTCATGGTTTTTCCCAAAAAAGATTAGTTAATTTTATTTTTTATAAAAATAATTCATTCAAATTTCATAAAATAAAATTATTTTATCTTAAAAATCGCCAAAATTTTATAGAAACTATATAAAATCCTTAAAAATTTGAATATTTTTACAAAAGTATGGCCAAACATTTTAGATTTAAGGACTAGTAAGATTAGCCCAGATTTCTACATTTTAATATAAATTTTCATCCTTAAAATTATCTCATTGGTTGTGGGATGAAGTGTTATCCTTTACTTTAAGGTTTTATTCATGTCAATAACATCTTGAGTTCATTATTAGCATATTGTGAATCCTATTATTGACTTGGGATTGTCTATGGAAAAATCCTATTATTGACTCGGAATTGCCGATTAAAAAATTTAGGGTTTACCCCAGTTACCATCCTAGAAATGAGAAGTACCCAAATTTTCTTGAGAATTATTATTTAATTAAAAAAAAAAAAAAAATTTTAGATGTTAAAATCATTCTTATTAAAATTTGCAAATCTTTAGATGTTTAAATGATTATTAGTAAAATGGATTTAAGTTGGTTTATTTTATTATTATAATATTTTTAATTAATTAATAATTAATAAATATGATATTTTGTAATTTGTATTTTTATTTTTATTTTGGTTTAGTCCATTATGATTGGTTTTCATATTGTGTTTATTTTTTTCTTATGCAATTAAAGGGTTATATCTTCTTTATTTTTAAATGTTTAATTTTTTATATTATGGATTTAATTTTTTTTATTTAATTTTTTAATTTTTAAGTGTTGTCCATGTTATACATCTAATCAATACTAGATTGTAAAATGTATTTTGCTTGTCTCTGTGTAATACAACTTGAGTGGGCCTAATGATTAAGAACATTTCTTTCCTCCTAAGAGGTCACAAGTTCAAATCCAGAGGGACTCACACACTAGGAAGAGTGTGAATTAAATTTGATGAGTGGAACTTTATATTCTTAATTAATAACAAAAACGTTAATTAATGTCCCCGTGTGGGACTCACTAATGAGATCACAACAAAATCAATGAAAGAAAATGGAGACATTACCATATATATGGACAATGCAAGCAAAGCATAGGAGGCATAATTTATTATAGTGCCAACAACAACCAATATAACCCAATGTCTTATGTCATTGTAGATCTCGCCCCCCTTCCCTTGCTCCTCAATGCTAAGATGGGCTCAATAACTATAATAATGCATTGGTTGTTTTTGAAAGCATCAAGAAGTCTCATCATTATTAGTTTGTGAACAAGACTTGCATTTTATTAAGGAATTCTCCCTCAATTTTGGGTGCTTGCAATGTCCCTTGTATGCATTATTATAAATTATAATAGTGAAATATGTGCATGCTACCTCTAGAATCATGGTTACCAGACATAATGGAGCAATGATATTCAGAGTAGTTTTGGGGGATCTTAGTTGAAATGAGTCATTGAAGAAGAAAATCAACTATAGAATAAGAGTGGGAAGAGCCTAGTGAAAAGGATGCATCAAAGCATAGTTTTTGTGTGTGTCAATGCCCCTAAATAAAAGAGCTAAGAGAATGGTACTTCCAATGCCTGCGAGAGACAAAAGGTTGCATATTCTACTTTAGTGGTTAATGTTGAATGCATTATGTGTGGCCATGGATCACCAAATGGAGGTCAATGTGGATGTTTCATGTCATTCCATCCAAAAAGGGTTGGAGAGAATTGATGGAGGATAGAAACAAGCCCATTTTCAATGTTCTCGATGATTCCAAACATGTATGTGTTTATCTAGTTTATGTTTCTTTTCCTTAGTATTGGGTATAAGGGGTATTTATTTCACCAACATTGGTTAGGACCTATGTCCAATTTGAACTTAGACTCATCTTTTGGGAATTCGTGTCATATGGTGGGGTAGATCTGTTGAACTTACACTTATACTGAGAATGAGGGGGTGAATCAATATAAGATATTTTTTACTTTATTTGACCATTCATCAATCTTTCATTAGTTGAGAAACAATAATCACATATAAACTCAAAACACAATGCACATAGTCTAACATGGAAACCCAATCAGGGGAAAACCATAAAACTTCTCTTTATAAATTCATGTAAGCATTGTTATATTTTGACATGCACACACACCTCTGATTTGGTCTAGGTTCTAGCACACACAAAAATCACACATTATGAATTGTGAACATAAACACATTGAGATGCTTAACAACTTCGCACAACGAAAAGAAAAACCAACAATTGAACCATACACAAGTACATGGGAATTTAATGCCCAAAACAATTTTTCTTTATTCAATGCAATCCCAAAACAATGGGATCCCATACTAGGGACAATGACCCAAATTTCTTACACAGAAAAATGCCAAAACAAGGAAATCATATACTCAGAAATCCTTACTCACTGATGATGAAACCCTCTTGGTTTCCTTGCTGTTGAACTGAGCCTGAGTGTTAGGGCATTCACTTCCCCTCCAAACCCTCCACTTCCTCTGTAACTTAGCACCAATCCTATGGCACCTTTACACATGCCATTTCCTCAGTTGTTGGGCTAGTTGTGAAATCCATCAATGGATGTTCCAAAACTACCCTCCAAAACTTGTTTTTCTAGCCCTCAAATCAGTGGCTAGTTTGTTGTGTCATCCCTCAAGTCTGCAGCTAGGATGCACCACCTGTAACATCCCCTAACATTTCCCAACAAACCTGTCATCCACCTGTAGCAACACTGCCCAAAAATTATGTTGCTTCCTTCTTCTTGCAGGTCGAGCCTTAGAAGCTCTAACAATTTCCCTAAACCAACAAGTCGAGTCTCAGAATAGTCCCATCCCTCTTTTGTTGCCTTTTTCAACTAGGTCGAGCCTCCAAAACATAGTGGATTCCCTCAAAACTTGCAAAGATGATCTTCCTACAAGTCGAGTCCTCCAACCACTTGTGGTTGCCTTTCTCAATGCCCAAAAGACTTCCAAATAGCATAACCAAGGCCCTACTCGGGCCTCTCCATGGTTGGCTTAGGTCACCAAGAATGAACATCACATTCACTTTTATGTTTCACCTTCTCACATGATCTCCCTTTATATGACTCAAAAGGGCATGGAAGAAACCCCTAAACCACACTCAACATTAAATTAGACTTTTTAATTCCTCCATGTGGGTGTGAAGCCCCAACTCAATATATAAGGGGTTTTCATTGAAACAAGAAATGCAATGTGAGTGCCAACATAGATTCCCACATGCCCAACACCAAGGCCAATGTGGGAATACCTCTCGATGCTACAAAAGCATCAACACTCCCTCTTAGTGAGGGAGGTATTCCATCCACCATCACCTGGAAGTATGTCAATCTCCCACACTCAAAGTGGTTATGCTTCCCATACTAGATCTGCTACCACAACTGCACTCCAATCCACCTAATTAGTTTCTCCCTCCATCACTGAAGAAAATCTTGTTGTATGGCATGGTCCCTTCTTGGAAAACATGATGCTCCTAGAACTCTCTTGGTTTTTTGCTTCCAATCTGGCTTCCTCAACCCATGACACCTTC
>ML779878.1:15308-41805 GCA_009831015.1 Picea engelmannii | reverse complement strand
CTGGCAGAAATAAAAAATAACAGATATCAAATTGCTACAAAGAGCAAATACAAAATTCTGTAAATCTTCACAAGGTCATAACAGCCACCTAGTTCATGATTTTCAGATCAGGGAAAGGAATGCACTAGAAAGACTTACACAACAGTTCTTTGAAGCAAGAGTGTGGTATGAAACCATGGACTTTTTGATATTGTTGTAATTGAAAGGCTTTGATGTTTCTCATGCCCCGGAAACTAATGGAACATCAGCATTGGTGTTTCTCATGCTCTGGAAACTAATGGAACATTCATTAAGGCTTCCATACAGACCTCTTCAACTTAAAAACACGGGAGAAACAAAGAAAAAGCATGATGCCATTGGTTTCCTCTGTTTCAGAACTGCATGGACTAATTCTGTATTGATATAAATTTTTCATGACAAGATAAGTGAAACCAAAGATAATACCTAGAAAAACGAGGATACTCTCAAGAAATATCATCAATACTGCCCATAATCATGACTGACTCCTCACTCTCAAATGGATAGCTCGTGAAGCCATTGCTCTCAGATTTGCTGCAGCCGAAGAGACAGTCCTTGTCTGATCAGTAGGTGCCCTTGAAGTTCGCCCTCTATTTCTTCCTCCACCTCTAAAGCTTCTCATCAGCTCTTCCTGCTGCAACCTTGTTGCTAGTGCTGCATCCACTTCCTCCTCGTCTTCTTCTCGATAGTTGTTTCTCCTACGCCTCTCCTGCCTTCTAACTGCTCGTTCATTTGTTCCCTGTTGTAGATTTGCAACAATGGCTACTTCCTGCTCTATTTCTTCATTGCTTGGAACCAAAATCTGCCTTCTTTGAGTATTGTCTGCTGAAGATTGGAAGGCTCTCCTGAAGTTTGCATTAGATGTAGGCCTAGTTAGTCCGATTGGCCGAGTTGAGTGACCTTGCCAACTGACACTATTGTTCCTAGCACTTCTGTTAGCTTGACTGATATAGGAGTTAGAGTTTTCTTTCATCTGTCGATGCTTCAAAGCTGCTTCTTTCTCATTCTTTTCCTTAATCTTCCCGGCAACTTCTTTAGGAAAGAGAAGCTGAACTGTGTTCCAAAGTACAGTGTTGATCTGACAATTCTGAAACTCCCCCCTGCAATGACAACCCTTATTTTAGATACACTACTAATACGTCATGATTTGAAATTATAAACCCTTGTGGGCTTCAATTGGCAGGGGAGTGCTTTCTGGTAAACTTCCCGACATCAATATCAACCAAACTCAAGATTTGCAATTGATATATAAAATTGTCTCAAAGTCTCTCTGGCTGATGTATAAAATTTGCTCAAGCATCAATTTTTCCTGGACTGACCTCAATGGCTGGCGGCATTTAGGGCAACGTGGACCACATTTCTCGATTGCATTTTGCAAGCACATCTTACAGAAACTGCATAGAAGTATCAGTCAGACGAATTTGAGAGAGGTTCTAACATACACAATCAGTAGAGATAAATCTATACAGTTTAGTAGGAATTTTCTTGAGTAGTGGGACTGTTGGAGTTTTTTAGCATAAAAAATTACCTATGACCACAAGATGTGGAGGAGGGTTCGAAACAAATATCAAGACAAACCTGCACGAAGATCAACATAAAAGACAGAATTCAAGCCAGTTCGGAAAACAAATGCAGCATTATCCCAAACTAAAGTATACAATCCAGTTATGCAACTCCTTTTCGCTGAATATCAAAACATAGGTTAGCGCTCCCTTTTCACCTCAACTATAGCTTTCTATCAACACAGTTCCATAGGCTAGTAACATAACAATAATCATAGTTAAATTACCGCGCAGGAAAGCTCTTCCTTCAATTGCTCCAAGCAACTAGGTTTGGAAAATCCCTTCTCACTTCCATATGGACTAGATTCAGCAGGTCTAGGAGATCTTTCCTTGCTTTGAGCTGGCTTAAGTTCAATTTTGGGACCATCCCCTTGTACCTTTAAAGGACTATTATTTTTCTCATTGTTTGCTGTAGCAACTGTGGAAGACTCATCTGGCATCACGTTCCCTGTCAAAACCAGAGTTCTATAACAGTCAAAGTTTTGCCAAAACTAAAAGCACGTTTCTTCTTTTCTTCAAATGTTTATGTTCTTGCAGTACATGCTTATGTTGTACTACAAATATTTTGGATTCAGAATTTTGCACATAAAATTGCGAAGCTCCCTTATGATAGACTCTCCAGTGGCAGAACTGTGCATTTTGAGGAGGTATTGAGCAAGTAAAAATATTGATCCATAAAAAGCTCGGATTCATAATTTTACCGGAAAAGTTCAATTATGATAGACTTTCCAGTGGCAGAATTGTGTATTGTATGGAGGTATAGAGCAAGTAAAAATACATATGCCATTAAAAATTTGGATTCAGAATTTCACTTTAAATATTGTAAACTTTCCTTATGATAGATTCTCCAGTAGCAGGACTATGCATTTTGTGGAGGTATTGAGCACGTACTAGGTTTTAGCAGCCCAATCTCATTGCTGTATGATGTGCTTAGGTTGTGGGATTCATGCTACTTTAAAACCAAATTAGCTTAAGTTGTTATTTCGCCCTAGTGTGTTGGGTTTTATCCTCATTCAAACTCTCCAAAAGCCAAAAATTGCTCGTAAAGCAGAGTCCTCAGTTCCCGGGTTGATATATCAACATCAATCCCATAAACAGTCAAGCTTTTGGTGCGAGTCCTCAGTCCCTGGGTTGATGCATCTTATAACGTCTTGGTTATAAGATGCAGGGAGATATGCCACATTAAAACCACTTGGTTTCTGGAATACTGACAATAGGCTTGATGTGTAAGCAACTTGATAATAAGACCTAGGGCAATCTGCCACTCCATCAAAATATGAGGAAAACAGGTCACTTAAGCAGTCTCAACATATCTGGAATCCCACTCTTCCTTCAAGGTCAGAGTGCTGGGTTGGTTGGTGCTTTATAACAGCCAAGTGGTGAAATGTTGATTACATTACTCAGGCCTAAAGAAAGGCTATTTGTGTAATTTCGCCATAGCATAGAGATGATTAAATCTATGTATTGGGGATGCAAAGTTGCCAGAGCCTTTTGGGATTGGGTTGTTGCTCAGTTCACTACAGTTTTTGTTGATCTCTTTCACTGGAAAGGGGTCATTCTCGGCAATGGTTGGATGATCTGACAGGATAGGAGAAGTATCTGGAATGCGATAAGATTGAAGTTTGAACAGTCTTTTCCTTTTTGTGGTAAGGGCGATGTGGTGCCCTATTTGATAAGGGTGCCAATTCCTTTCACTTTGGTGAGATTGCAGTTTTTAAATCAGATTTGACCCCACTGTTTTCTGCCAGAATGGGGGTTTTCAGAAAAGAAGTAGATCCTTTCTGCCGAAATGAGGATTTTCAGAAAAAAAGCAGATTCTCTTTATGTGTGATTTTGATGTATTCTTCACATTTTAGTAATGAATAAAAGATGCATTTAAAAAGAATGATGTCAATACCGCAATAATCTACTTGTTCAAAGTTTAGTTTTTCACCAACATGCATATTTCATACTTGTTATCCAACAACTTTATAGGTTTTTCTCCCATTTTCTCAATTCTGAAATACACATTTCCTTCTACAAATTTATTGAGCTCCTTATCCTGCTCTAGATGGACTTTATTCTTCATGACCTTATGGCAGATACCGATGTGCCTATTACAAGGTGAAGTGCCTATTACAAAGGGATTGGAAGATGTTTGCTGGAGTCAAGATGGGACATCAGAGAATTTATGAATTGTCATATGTCATTATCTTCATTCCATATTGGAAAAAGAAATCATTGTGTTGTCCTCAAAAGTTTGGTTTGGAGTAATGAAATGGAGAAACTATAAACAATGATGACCAGAAATTCAGAAGATGTTGGTGCAAATCTCCAAATCCACAGTGAGAAAATGAATACTTAATAAGCATGAAGTTATGTTTGAGCCCTTGACTTAGAGAGCTGAAAATCAAATGTTTACCTTGCACAGGCTGTGCCTGAAGAACAGGCTTAGGTTCATTTCTTTCAGAGACTTGATCGTCCTCTAGGCTGAGTGCACCAACACGATGCAGATCAATGGGATCAATATCTTCACTTTGCCTCCTTACCCTTCTGTTCCTGAGAAAAAACCCAAAACTGAATTTATCAGCAACAACATCAATTTCAGACTGCAAATTAAAAATATTCACCAGGACTGCTATGAACGAAATTTTGAGCGGGTTTACCACGATGATTGAAATTTCATAAGCCACTGGAGTAAACATCCCAAGCCATAGTGTGCATCTGTGTACTCAAATGTAAACTTTCTCCCCTGAAAGAATGGACTTCCCAAGCAACCATGTACATTTATGTACACATATACACACCCTCATCCAAGGGTAGGTGGTGAGGTGAAGGTGTACGTAAGGGTAGGTGTGCATTTGTGTACTCAAATGTACACCTGCACCCATGAGCCGGTGGACCTCCCAAGCAACCATGTGCATTTATGTACACATATACACACCCTCATCCAAGGGTAGGTGGTGAGGTGAAGGTGTGCAAAACATCTCAAAAACATGATGTTTAATAAGCACAGAGTTACCTTTTAAGCCCTGGGATTAGCTCATTCAAAATTAAAATCAAAATATAAAAAAAGATGCTCATCATTTACCTTCTTCCAGCACTTGCTGGGGTTTTAGCCAGAGCAGGGGTTCGGGCCTCTCGTTTCCTTTGGCGAGATTCCCTAACAGGCGAATCCTCCACAATCAGTGATTCCAAGTTCAAATCTCCTAGAGAGGAGGACCCTTCTTCGAAACTCGCCAGTAAGAGTGCCTCGTCGTCCCATCCAGCCATTGCAGCGACCGACCTGAAGCCTGGGCTAAGAATAGTCTCTTGAGCTTCATTCAAAAGCACAGCGCGGGCACTCATAAATCCTCCTCCTCTTCGTCCTCCTCTGATATCCGTGTTGTCCCTTGTTCGAATCTCGATCACTTCTGAAACCTCTGTTTTCTCGACACCCCCGTTCTCGTCCTCCGTAACTTCCACAATCTCAGGACTCTTCTGCACGATTTCTTCTTTAGTTTTCTCTGTAACTTCCGAGCTCTGCTCTTGGCAATCCATGGCAGAATTCTTTGGAAGACAAACGCATTGCTGTAAGGCGTCTTCCTGGTTTGAAGTTTTGCAATCTGCGAGCTCGGACTGTTGGGTGGAAGGATATTGTTGTAATTTCATTCTGCCACAAGTGTTAGAGGAATACGAGTTATTTAGCATCCGAGGGGAATTTTTAACGAAAAAGGAGATGAAAAACAGAGAGGTCAGGAAAAAGAGGTAGAGAGCGTAGATCGAGATTTGAATCTGAATTCTAACGGTCATTTGCAACGGCTAGTATTTATCTTTTGACTTTTTCATTTTGAGGTAGTACTCAAAAGTCATAAGTTAACTATGAGCGTTATCCGGTAAAGTTCAAATTAATCTTGTAAAATGAGGGATCAAATTGGATCCCTATCAGATCATATAAGTATATTATATAAGTATATTGGTAAATTAGGTTTAGTTTATATGGTTGATTTCAATAAATGTTTTTAGGGGTTAAATTTTGTAAATGGGTTAATTTTTCATGGTTTTTCCCAAAAAAGATTAGTTAATTTTATTTTTTATAAAAATAATTCATTCAAATTTCATAAAATAAAATTATTTTATCTTAAAAATCGCCAAAATTTTATAGAAACTATATAAAATCCTTAAAAATTTGAATATTTTTACAAAAGTATGGCCAAACATTTTAGATTTAAGGACTAGTAAGATTAGCCCAGATTTCTACATTTTAATATAAATTTTCATCCTTAAAATTATCTCATTGGTTGTGGGATGAAGTGTTATCCTTTACTTTAAGGTTTTATTCATGTCAATAACATCTTGAGTTCATTATTAGCATATTGTGAATCCTATTATTGACTTGGGATTGTCTATGGAAAAATCCTATTATTGACTCGGAATTGCCGATTAAAAAATTTAGGGTTTACCCCAGTTACCATCCTAGAAATGAGAAGTACCCAAATTTTCTTGAGAATTATTATTTAATTAAAAAAAAAAAAAAAATTTTAGATGTTAAAATCATTCTTATTAAAATTTGCAAATCTTTAGATGTTTAAATGATTATTAGTAAAATGGATTTAAGTTGGTTTATTTTATTATTATAATATTTTTAATTAATTAATAATTAATAAATATGATATTTTGTAATTTGTATTTTTATTTTTATTTTGGTTTAGTCCATTATGATTGGTTTTCATATTGTGTTTATTTTTTTCTTATGCAATTAAAGGGTTATATCTTCTTTATTTTTAAATGTTTAATTTTTTATATTATGGATTTAATTTTTTTTATTTAATTTTTTAATTTTTAAGTGTTGTCCATGTTATACATCTAATCAATACTAGATTGTAAAATGTATTTTGCTTGTCTCTGTGTAATACAACTTGAGTGGGCCTAATGATTAAGAACATTTCTTTCCTCCTAAGAGGTCACAAGTTCAAATCCAGAGGGACTCACACACTAGGAAGAGTGTGAATTAAATTTGATGAGTGGAACTTTATATTCTTAATTAATAACAAAAACGTTAATTAATGTCCCCGTGTGGGACTCACTAATGAGATCACAACAAAATCAATGAAAGAAAATGGAGACATTACCATATATATGGACAATGCAAGCAAAGCATAGGAGGCATAATTTATTATAGTGCCAACAACAACCAATATAACCCAATGTCTTATGTCATTGTAGATCTCGCCCCCCTTCCCTTGCTCCTCAATGCTAAGATGGGCTCAATAACTATAATAATGCATTGGTTGTTTTTGAAAGCATCAAGAAGTCTCATCATTATTAGTTTGTGAACAAGACTTGCATTTTATTAAGGAATTCTCCCTCAATTTTGGGTGCTTGCAATGTCCCTTGTATGCATTATTATAAATTATAATAGTGAAATATGTGCATGCTACCTCTAGAATCATGGTTACCAGACATAATGGAGCAATGATATTCAGAGTAGTTTTGGGGGATCTTAGTTGAAATGAGTCATTGAAGAAGAAAATCAACTATAGAATAAGAGTGGGAAGAGCCTAGTGAAAAGGATGCATCAAAGCATAGTTTTTGTGTGTGTCAATGCCCCTAAATAAAAGAGCTAAGAGAATGGTACTTCCAATGCCTGCGAGAGACAAAAGGTTGCATATTCTACTTTAGTGGTTAATGTTGAATGCATTATGTGTGGCCATGGATCACCAAATGGAGGTCAATGTGGATGTTTCATGTCATTCCATCCAAAAAGGGTTGGAGAGAATTGATGGAGGATAGAAACAAGCCCATTTTCAATGTTCTCGATGATTCCAAACATGTATGTGTTTATCTAGTTTATGTTTCTTTTCCTTAGTATTGGGTATAAGGGGTATTTATTTCACCAACATTGGTTAGGACCTATGTCCAATTTGAACTTAGACTCATCTTTTGGGAATTCGTGTCATATGGTGGGGTAGATCTGTTGAACTTACACTTATACTGAGAATGAGGGGGTGAATCAATATAAGATATTTTTTACTTTATTTGACCATTCATCAATCTTTCATTAGTTGAGAAACAATAATCACATATAAACTCAAAACACAATGCACATAGTCTAACATGGAAACCCAATCAGGGGAAAACCATAAAACTTCTCTTTATAAATTCATGTAAGCATTGTTATATTTTGACATGCACACACACCTCTGATTTGGTCTAGGTTCTAGCACACACAAAAATCACACATTATGAATTGTGAACATAAACACATTGAGATGCTTAACAACTTCGCACAACGAAAAGAAAAACCAACAATTGAACCATACACAAGTACATGGGAATTTAATGCCCAAAACAATTTTTCTTTATTCAATGCAATCCCAAAACAATGGGATCCCATACTAGGGACAATGACCCAAATTTCTTACACAGAAAAATGCCAAAACAAGGAAATCATATACTCAGAAATCCTTACTCACTGATGATGAAACCCTCTTGGTTTCCTTGCTGTTGAACTGAGCCTGAGTGTTAGGGCATTCACTTCCCCTCCAAACCCTCCACTTCCTCTGTAACTTAGCACCAATCCTATGGCACCTTTACACATGCCATTTCCTCAGTTGTTGGGCTAGTTGTGAAATCCATCAATGGATGTTCCAAAACTACCCTCCAAAACTTGTTTTTCTAGCCCTCAAATCAGTGGCTAGTTTGTTGTGTCATCCCTCAAGTCTGCAGCTAGGATGCACCACCTGTAACATCCCCTAACATTTCCCAACAAACCTGTCATCCACCTGTAGCAACACTGCCCAAAAATTATGTTGCTTCCTTCTTCTTGCAGGTCGAGCCTTAGAAGCTCTAACAATTTCCCTAAACCAACAAGTCGAGTCTCAGAATAGTCCCATCCCTCTTTTGTTGCCTTTTTCAACTAGGTCGAGCCTCCAAAACATAGTGGATTCCCTCAAAACTTGCAAAGATGATCTTCCTACAAGTCGAGTCCTCCAACCACTTGTGGTTGCCTTTCTCAATGCCCAAAAGACTTCCAAATAGCATAACCAAGGCCCTACTCGGGCCTCTCCATGGTTGGCTTAGGTCACCAAGAATGAACATCACATTCACTTTTATGTTTCACCTTCTCACATGATCTCCCTTTATATGACTCAAAAGGGCATGGAAGAAACCCCTAAACCACACTCAACATTAAATTAGACTTTTTAATTCCTCCATGTGGGTGTGAAGCCCCAACTCAATATATAAGGGGTTTTCATTGAAACAAGAAATGCAATGTGAGTGCCAACATAGATTCCCACATGCCCAACACCAAGGCCAATGTGGGAATACCTCTCGATGCTACAAAAGCATCAACACTCCCTCTTAGTGAGGGAGGTATTCCATCCACCATCACCTGGAAGTATGTCAATCTCCCACACTCAAAGTGGTTATGCTTCCCATACTAGATCTGCTACCACAACTGCACTCCAATCCACCTAATTAGTTTCTCCCTCCATCACTGAAGAAAATCTTGTTGTATGGCATGGTCCCTTCTTGGAAAACATGATGCTCCTAGAACTCTCTTGGTTTTTTGCTTCCAATCTGGCTTCCTCAACCCATGACACCTTCATGACAATATTGGAAGACTCCTCTCTCCCACCTAAAGGATGACTCTCTCTATATGACCGACTCTCCCTTTAAGCCTGTTGACTCCCTTTGAATTCAGACTCCCTCTGAGTCTTCACAACCTTCATATCTACCTTCTCCCTATCCTCTATCACTCTGCTACTGTTGGTCATAGCTCGCATAGGCTTACCCTTTAGCCTATGCAAGTTTCTCTCTCTAACTCCAAGAACCATTTTTATGTTTGAGTTATATCCTTTGGCATTAATAACACATGTCCATCCCTGAAAAAGACTGCATATCCCTTTTCCTTAATCGTTGAGACCAAGAGAACACTCCTCCTTAGTTCTGGCACCCATAGCACATTTTTTACCCTCAACACATATCCTGAATCCATCTGGAATGAAACTATTCCAAATCCCTACACTACTTGTTTGGTCCCCACACCAAACTCCACGTACATATCTGAGTTAGACTCTATGAAGCTCTCAAAAAACTCTTGTGCTCATTTCATATGGCATTGGATCCCACTATATAAGAACCATGCAATCCTCCCAAGGTAAGTGTCCCACTTACCCTGTCACACACCCGACCCTCCCTTAGTCGCCTTTTAAGGGATGGAGCATAAATTTTTGCTTTCTTACAGCTCTTTGAATCCTTCGAATAAGGTTGTCATTGCCTTTTGCTCACCGAGAGCTTTCCAACGACTATAACCTTGTTTGAACTCGAGCTCTGTTTTAAAAGTTATGGTCCTTCAAAGTTTTCAGGACGTCATTGGCCAATGGCTATCCTCTTCTCCACATGGCCTCACTCCCCCCATACCATCCAACATGGAACTATCATGACCTGGGTCACCACCCCTGGTGCTGACGTGGCTGCTGGTTGTAGGGAGTATCTCCCAGTCTCCACGGATATTGGGTCTTCAACCCTTCGACAATCTTACGCATGTCTAAAACTTCCTAGAGACCCGAAGTCCCAAAGTCTCTCACCACTCTAGGATCTATGGTGTAGTTCTATCAACCCTTAGATCTAACGGTTGGGATCTATTCACACTTACCCATAGCCTATAGTTAACAAGGGGAAAGTGGGTCCCACCTTAACTCGCGCCCCATACCATGACCCTGCATGGAACTGCCTAGTCACACAACCTCACCATGGCGTACGCGGGCCCACCCAATCAGGGTTTGACACTTCAGTGAGGGAGTTTCGACACTTCAGTGTTCACCACACCCTTCGATATCCTCAAATCTCTTGGAGCCCCAGAGTCCCAAAGTTTCGAAGTTTCGAACTCCCAGAGAGGGTCCCACACACGTACCTAACTTAAGTTTAATCACAAGGTTTATGTAATCTTGTTTCTTAATTAATCATCGACCTTTGGGTCAAAGCCCAGTTTACGCTTTACTGTGAAGTCCCGAAGTCTCGGAATCCCTGAAGATTCGTGGACCGTCGATCTATGATCCTTCAGGATTCTTCTCAACCGCTCGATCGAGGGTAGTGGAAGGATAGAATAAGCAGAAGTAATAACCGACAACAAAAAATAGTGTTGGTAGCCAAATATTCATGTTGTTTTCATTGATATTTGAAACATGGTTTTAATGGAATAAAAACATTTAGCTGCCACTTTGTGCTTGTGAATACTTCAATCATGATTTATGTTTTGAAAAAATTGCTTGATTGGTTGTGTATTTTTTTGAGTGCTTTTCTTTTAATAGATCTCTTGTTTATCCTTGTTTCAATTTCATGACTGTTTAAGCATGAAATTGAAACAAGCTTGTTCTAAAAGCTTCACCTTGTGGAATTGGATAAATACCTAATAAATTAAAAGAACCTTAAAGGCTATTGAACTTATCATTTTATGGGTTGTTTTCCTACCATTAGCATATGAGTCGATCACCTTTGAGTTATGCCTTAGTCGTTTTATTCATTTTGGAGTGTTAATTATCACCTAGCACCTCCACGATCGTTCATAAAACTCAAACTTTGATATAATTTGAAATATGAACATTATTCCATGTTGTCCTATCGCAGTCTAATCATTATTGTACAAGACTGTCGGCGATGCTATGAAACAATTACTCCCTCGTCCTGCTAGCTCAAGCTCGCATTCATTGCCTCAGGTGGTGGTGCTTCGTTTTTGGGTTAGGTTGTCAATAGAGGAGGTGGTTTTCATTTTCGCATGTCCTCTGTTGCAGCATTCACTCAAAATCTTGAGTGGTGGCTATGGTGGCCTTCTCCCGAAGCCTTAGTTATCGGGTCACCTTCGAAAATGCAGAGCTTACCCTTCATATCGGGTGGTTTCAAACATACACCTCTCTTCGCTACTCCTGCTGGTATATCATGACCAAACCCATGGCCCTTGTGGTGAGGATAGAGTCGAATGGCTAACAAGCCTTGCTCTCCCACGATGATGTTGTAGATGATCTCATGAGCTTTGGGTGGGTTAAATTTATACAGTCCTTCGAAGGTTTTAACCTCAAAGTTTCTCAAGATTTTGCACAGACCTTCGATGGTGCTAGGGCCAAAATATGCGATTTGTAGTTGGAAGTTAGTGAGGATTTGATTGTAGAAGCCGCAAGATTTCCTCAAGAAGGAGCTCGCTGGTTCAAGAATCTCAAATTCGAAGGTTTCCCTTGGCACCTGCTAATGGTTTCCAAGAGGTCGAGCTATAATGTCAAAGGTACACCAATTGTTTTATTTAAACCTTGATGACACGGTTTGCTGTTGATACTTAAGCAATTCATCACCTGTGAGGGACGATATGGACTAGTTTCCCCATTTCATATTCGTTTGCTAATGATTTTCTTAGGGTTTGGTTTAAATACACCATTCTACCTGCTTAAAAGCCTTCAAAAAATGGCTAGATTTTACCAAAGGCAAAACCTCAATGCATAGTCTATCTTATCTCATCACAGTCTAATTCGAATCTTGGTCACTTCATAACTGTCAAAGGTTGGGGATAATTGGAAAGATTTCGTGGATAGGAATGGTTTCGCTCCACCTAAAACTGTAATCGAATCACCTTTGTGTTTTGATGAGCCCACCAGCCCTTGCCTATCGACTTCTTCTTTGAGAGACCTTCATGTTGAATTGCAAGGAAGCCCTGTGTTAATAACCAAAACCCTTGTTGTTTTTCATAAGTCGTCGAGAGGCACACACCAGAGACGCGATTTTGTTCCTAAAGAATCCTTAGAAGTTGTGTTGGATAATTTGAAGGGAAACATCCTTGTTGTTCCTAGTCCTGGGCCAGATGTGGTTGATTTGAATGAAATTAAAATCAAGAAACGGGGTAGACATAAAACATAGAGAGTTCTAGATATTGATTTTAAGAACAAAAGATCTGGTTGACTCCTTTCTAGAAAGGTCAAAAATCGACACAATCTTGAAGAACCTATCCCTATTATTGATGTCGACGACTGGATTTTTGTTGATGATACCAGCGCCAATTCCTCCCAATTTGATTTCGTATCAAATTTGCCTCCTTTTTTAAAGGAATGAGAAGGTTTCTCAGGTATTCAATATGATCTCAAAAGGGTCATGGAAAGGGAAAATCTTCCACTACATATCCGACTTGTCCTTTACCAAACATAGAACCAATGTATTGTGAGAATTGTTTTGACTGGATCGAAAGATACTATCGATATATTCCTTACCTACATGCGTAGTTGAATCAAGTGATCACTCAGAACTCAGTTCTTGAAAGGGAAAACAATGATTTGAAAGCCTGCATTCGGTCAAATTCACATAGGGCAAATAAGCGTTTCAAGAGATCATGGAATGTGGTTATTAAAAACTCCACCAATTTCAACGCCATTATAAGATCAGATTTGGTTGATGCTTCTCTTTCAAATTTATGATTGGTAAATAATTTTCTTGTAATTTACGATTGGATTTTATTTGAATAATAAATGAATTCGTTTTTATTTTTGTTTTTATTTAGACCAGCTAAAGAATCGAAGATTCTGTAACTTGTTTTTTAAATTATTTATTTGATTATTGTCTAATTTAGATTTCGTTTTCTTGGTCTCAGGTGAACAATAGATCGATGTGCTACGATTAATGGAATGAGTCATAGGTTGAGCATATAGTGGACTTGTAATTTTCGTTTTTGAAAAACAATGTTTAAAGATGTAACTGTTTTGGATTGTAAGACTTCAACAAAATTATCTTTTTGTTATTTTGTTTTAGTAAAATTTTATTTAAAAAGATCTGTCTCTATCTTGCATGATATGAGGAACAAATTAGAAACTTGTTTAAATAACACTGTTTGCCCAGTGATGGACTTATTTTTTTGAAAGTAGATGAGATACAGTTTACTCTTTGGCTTTCGTCCTGTGTAGACTGTGCAATGTTTTCATTATTTCTCATGTATTTTCTAGATGTGAAATTTATGTGTATCGAACTAGCTTTAGTATGTTATGCATATAACCTTTAATGTTATGTTTTTCTCTATGTGGTTCATTATATTTTGGTTCAATTGATATTTGTGACTGATTGTCTATTCAAGTATTTTGAGTTTACATCTTATTCTAGGAATTTCTTTCATTTTCAGTTATTGGACATTCTAAAGTCACATGATATAAAATCATTTGTCTTTTTGTCATCATAGATTTGTTCTAGAATATAAAAGACTTCTTTGAGTTTTTTCAAGAAGTATCATTCTTTCTTTTTTTTATAGATTTATACTTGACACAGGTTAAGTGGAGCTTATACAAATACAAAGAGACAAGTCTAGCTTAGTACTTTTGATCAACGTAAGGTTAGTTAATTTATTATTTATTTAATTTGTCGATTTGCGAATGAATAATGATTGCATCATCCAAACGCTGAATGCTTTGTCCATTATCGTTATATCATTTTCAATCTTATTCACTCATTGATTATTAGCTTGCCAATTATAGTACTGGAATAGTTTTGTTTATTTTTAATCTTGGTTTGATTCATCAGTTTAAAACAATTATTTTCACAAGATTTTTCTTAAACCCTGTAATTGCACATATCTATTGTACATAGTACTATTGTTAGTTAGGAAATTGTAATAAATGTGTTGATTGTTAGAATTATACCTTTAGTTAGTTTACATCTTTAGTTATTTTAGGATCCTAGTTGGCTAACGGAGCCAATAAACCTGTCAGGGTAGATTATCCCAAATGGCTTGGGTTAATTAGACAACCCTAGTCCAGATCTTCTCTTCTCGTTGATGGTGTGTCATAAACACTCGTTAACAAATGGAGCTAGAAGGAGGGCCTAAAATTCATTGATGGAATGAGGAGGCTATAGGAATCCCCCAAACAATCGTTCTCCTATCATGAAGCATAGTCGTTCATACCCTAACATTACATTTGACCCAATTACTACCTTAGAAACTACTCCTGGCATTCCCGTCGAGCCAGTGACACCGGTTTCTCAAGGGATTGATGTACATGAAATTGTTCGCTAATCAATTTTGAGAACTCAAAGTGCTTTGTCCCAAATCAAACAACCTGTTAGACAGTTAAATCAACCCCTTGATTTCACCAATTTGCAAGAACAAACTCTTGACATTGGTCTCCCTGGTAACACATTAGGCGGTAATGTCACTGATCCTTCTGAAGCACTAATCCTTGGTGTTGGGGGATCTAGTCTCCTACCATACCCACCTGGTTCTTCTCCACCCTCTTCAAGAGGGGAATCCTCAGATGAAGGCAATTCTTCGTCTGAACGATATCAACCTTTGTCTCCACCAACTCCCATGGCAAACCAAAATAATCCCTCCATACCTTGGCTTGATCAAGATGTCATGGCAGTACCTGGACCTAAACACCCATTGCCCAAACATCCAAAAAAGTGGTTGCCAAAATTCGACCCAGATTCAAAGCAATCAGCTGAGGATCACATCAAGAAATTCATGTTAGTCGTTAGGCTCCAGAGTGTCGAACACGAAGATGTCATGTGCAGGTTATTCCCCTACACTTTTGAGGGGAATGCTTCAACATGATATTTTTCACAACAACCTCAAACCATCGTCTCTTGGGACAAGTTTGAAACCTGCTTTCTAGAAAAAATTGGAGATGATAAATCTCCAGAAGTCTTGGTAATGGAACTTTCTAGTATGAAAATGAACCCTAAAGAAAAAGTTAAGGATTTCAACCAAAGATTCCTTACATTAAAAAACAAAATATCTGTAGATTCGATGCCTGCAAAAAACTTGTTTTTTTCATACTATACTAAAGCCCTGCATAACAATATAACTATATGGGTTAAAAGGTCCAAAAAGAACACATTACTAGAAGCCTTTAAGGAGGCAGTCCTTATCAAGAAGAATATTTTGAGTTTAAAATATAGTTTAAACAGTGAGGCTAAAACCACTTCATATTCTAAAAAGAAAATAGAAATTCTCACTAGACCTCCTCAAACTAAAAATCAACAAAAGACATTAAACTTGGAAAGTTTGCAGAAAGCTTTCCAGAAATTATCCTATCAGGTCATAGACTTAAAAAGATCTGTTGAGGAGGCATCTACAAGTAAAGGAGGTTTTAGAACACCTTTCAAGAAACAATTTCCTCCAAACCGACCAAACCCGACCACAGAAGGTCTAAACTTTGAAGGACTACAGTACTCTTTGCAAGCAATACTGGAAGCACATGATAATGTTGTTTATGTACCTCCTGAAAATCAAGAGGACACGGGTGAAGAGGAAAAACCTGATGAGGAGGACTCATATCCTCCCATTTTTGGACATTTGTCGAACAACATCTTTCAAGTGAATTTTGAAATTGTCCATCCTTATAACACTAGAAGTAAAGCACAAAAAAAACTTCCACCTGAAACAAGTAGGAATGTGATTTCCAAACAGCCAAAACAAACTGAAACTAGACAAAACCCTGTTTCCCCAGTTTTAGAATATGAGTTGATCGAAGATCTTAAAAAAACTAAGGGAAAATATATCAGTTTTTGAATTACTTAAATTACCCCTTATCCTATAGAAAATGCTCCAAAGTATAGTTGACCCTATCATCAAGAAATCCACAGATAATGACCCAAATAAAACAAAAGATGTCCCTGGTAAAAAATCATCTGAAAATCAGGATAAAAGGGACATATCAGAAAAAACTGTAGGAAATTTAGATAAGACTATTTCAGGTTTAGCCATAAAAAATTAGCAGAATTCCATTGTCTCGTCATGAAAAAAGGTACCTCCTTTTTTGCTAACTTTCGAAATTTTCAACATAACCGTACATAACTGCATGGTTGATTATGGCGCCTCATCAAATGTAATGCCTCTATCTGTGTGTCAGAAAATTAATGCTGAAGTAAAACCTTCCGATTTAAAGATCACTCAGTTAGATCGAACTAATGTCAAGGTCATTGGTGAACTTAGAAATGTGTTGATAAGGTTGTCATCTAACCCAAAAGTCCACCAAGTAATTGATATTATTGTTGTTGACATTCTGAAAGTTTATGGTTTGTTTTTTAGTAGAGATTGGTCATAACAGTTACATGGTTATTTTTCTACGAATTGGTCTCATTTGTGGCTTCCAGAAAATGGACAACCTAACAAGATCCGAATAAACATAGAATGTTACCTCAAGTACATTGTTACATATTTAAACGACCCCAATGAGCCTTTTACTACTGCTGTAAATACAATTGAGGCACACAGAATGAATACTTTTTTTGGAAATTTCATGACTGAAATATCCTCTATCACCGACCTAGAAAAACAATCTGAAATATCAGCCTATACTCAGATGGAAACTCTGGGAAGTGCACCGAACATTGTTGATGACGAAGAAATTTGGTCCTTATACTTTGATGGATATAAATCCTGGGAAGGGGCAGGCATTGGTTGTGTACTAATCGATCCCAAAGGTAATAAAACATTTATTTCTTGTCGATTTGAATTTGAATGTACTAACAATACAATAGAATATGAAACACTTCTGCAAGGACTAAAGAAGGCACTGGATCTTGACGTGCAAAACTTGGTAGTATTCGGTGACTCTAAAATCATATTCAAGCAGGTAAGAAACACGATACATTTTTTATCGCCTCATTTGAAAAACTACCAAACTGAGGTATGGTGTTTAATACATAAATTTCTCTCTTTTAATATAAATTCCATTTCTAGGTCGAGTAATTCAGAAGCTGATTTATTAGCTAATGTTGCCTCTAAATTATTTCTTGTTGAGGGTCTCTCTCCTAATGCATTCTCGGTTGAATTGTTGTTTAGGCCATAGATTTCCGACAACATCACAAATTGGTGAGTGTTTGATGATCATCATCAGATCATCAATTTTATGCATATGGAAGCCACCTTCCAAGATGCAGTAATCAATGAAAGAAACCACAATGAAAACCTCTGAGATTTCACAGTAATATCCAACCCTCGTTCTACGGAAGTGTCATCCAAGCTGGTAAACTCTATCCCCAAATCTGTTGTTAGATTAGAATTTTTTTATGATTTACATGACACATTTAGAGGGGTAGTCAATTCCAAAACTAATAGTTCCTCATTGCTGTATGAAACTATTAATTTAGGAATGCAAGATAATCCTCAAAATATCAATCTGGGAAAAGGGTGTTCTAAACAAGAGAGATTTGTTTTCATAAAAATGTTCAAATAATTCAAAGACATGTTTTCTTGGACATGTGATGATCTAATTTTTTTTTATCAAAATGTAATACAACATTAATTCCCATGAAGCCCCAAACCCAACCTTTTCAACAAAAAATGAGAAAAATGCATCCTAAATTAGAACCCACCGTAAAAAATGAACTAAATAAATTACTCATTGCTAAGATCATTTTTCCAATCCAGCATACTCAGTGGGTATCCAACTTAGTCCCAGTAAGGAATAAAAATGGGGAAATTCGTCTTTGTGTCGACTTTCACAACTTAAATCGAGCCTCTAATAAGGACAATTATCCTGTTCCCCCAATGGAACAAATTTTTCAAAAAGTATCTGGTTCCAAGAGGCTATCCTTGTTAGATGGTTTCTCAGGGTATAACTGGGTCCTTATGTCTCCATCAGATCAGTTGAAAACCACTTTTTGCACCCCATGGGGCACCTATGCCTATAGAAAAATGCCTTTCGAGCTGATTAATGTCGAGGAAACTTTCCAGAGGGAAATGGACAATGATTTTAGGGCCTTATCAATCATTCAATTGTTGTCTACCTAGATGATGTCACTGTCTTTTCAAAGAATAAGAAATATCACCTATCTCATCTTAGGGCTATGTTAGAAAGATGTCGCAAATTCGGTATTTCACCCAATCCTAAGAAATCAGTCTTTGTAGTAGAGCAAGGAAAATTACTTGGATTTATAGTCTCTAAATATGGAATTATAATTGACCCCAAACGAACCCAAGCCATTTCCAGCCTTCCCCCACCTCCTTCCAAAAAGGTAATGCAATCCTTTTTGGGTAAAATTAATTTTGTCAAACAACTTGTTCCAAGTTTTTATGAGATGGTTAGACCTCTACAAAACCTGATAAAAAAGGATGTTATGTACAATGGTGATCACAAGAGAATCAAGATTTTAATTCCATTAGAAAAGATATAACCGAAGCACCCTCCTTGATGAGTCCTGATTCATCCCAGGATTTCACATTATATACTTTTGCGTCTCACAAATCTTATGTTGTCGTGCTCACGCAGAAAAATGTTGAAAACAATGAGATACCTATTTCACTTATGAGCTCTGCATTTAAAGGAGAATAATTAAATTACCCCATGGTAGATCAACATGCATACATTGTTTTCAAAGCAGTTAAACATTTCAGATCTTACCTTTTGAAATCTAGGATAAAAGTCGTTGTTCCTTACCCTGCTGTAAGAAGTCTGTTAGTGCAGAAGGAGCTAGGGGAGAAAAGGGAAAATTGGATGACATCCCTCCAGGAGTATGATGTCGAAATAATGCATGCACAAATTGTTAGAGGTCAAGGCCTTTGTAAATTGGTAGTTGATTCGGTTGAAAAATCAGAAAATCAAATAAATACATCAGTTGCAATCTGCATAACGAAACACAAATCTGTTGTGCACAAACTGTGTCTAATTCGTGGTATGATAATATCAGATTTTACTTGTTGCATGTAACTTCTCCTTGTAACCTTGATCCAAAAAATACAAGAGCATTGAGGCTTAGATCTGCATATTTCCAATTAATTAATGATATATTGTTTCGAAAAAAATTCGACAGTGTTTTTCTGTGTTGCCTAGAAAAAGAAGAATCCGAAAAGGTGTTAGCTGAACTTTATTAGGGTGATGTCAGGGGTCAATTTGGTGGAGATACAACCACCCACAAAGTACTCAGGGCTGGCTACTATTGGCCCACTTTATTTAAAGATGCTCACACTTTGGCCCGCAAATGTATAATCTATCAAAAGGCTACAGGACGGGTAAAGAAGGTTGCTTTCCCTTTACAGCCTATTATGGTAGACACACCTTTTCAGCAGTGGGGCCTAGATATTATAGGACCAATTAATCCACCTTCCTCACATCAAAAAAAGTACACTCTTACAACAATAAATTATTTTACGAGATGGTTTGAGGCTTTACCATTAAAGGTAGTCAACACGAGTAAGGTAGTTTCATTTTTAAACTCTCATATTATCACTCGTTTCGAAATACCTGAGTGTTTAGTTTTCGACGATGTTTTTTAATTTTCTTCCTTGTATATGAATGTCTTTGCTTTAGAAAAAGGGATTAAGCTAAAATACTCTGCCAGCTATTACCCCCAAGGAAACGGTTTGGTCAAGTCAACGAATAAAAATATGATCAAAATAATTAAAAGAACAATGTCAAAAAATCATAAGAATTGGCACAATGCATTGTACAAGGCACTTTGGGTTGATAGAGTCACTCTGAAAATTTCCATCGACAATTCTCCTTTCTTCCTCGTTTACGAAAGAGAAGTCATCCTTCCTCCACACGTCTTACTCCCTTCTCTACAATTATCTCAGAAAGTTCAGGAAGAGGAATGTCCCCCTTTAGAGAATCAGATAAACGCTTTAGTAAAATTGGAAGAAGTAAGAACACAAGCAAAACAAAAATTAGATTGGCATCAACAAATTGTCAAAAGCTAGTTTGAGATGAGTTCATCCTTAGAAAAAAATTTAATGTAGGGGATTTGGTTCTCAAATGGGACAAAGCGCACGATGATAAAGGAGAACATACTAAGTTCTTTTGTCATTTCTGAAAAATTGGGTCCTAGTTCTTTTCGTTTGCACAACTTAGAGGGACAACCAGACACTTTTCCAATGAATGGTCATTCTCTCAAGAAATACTTCGCCTGAGAGAAATTAGATTTCCCCCCCTGTAAATATCTTTAGCTTGTTTTTTTCTTTGGTTTTATTTTTGTTTTCCATTTTATTTTGTTTTTTTATGTTTCTTTAATAATTATTTCTGAATCATCACTCATTATTAAAGGGAATTGGATCATTCACTAGAAGCAGTTGAAATAGTTCAATGCATATGCACATTAAGTTCTAAACTCAGATCAGTTATGGTAAGTCTTTGCCAAATCGTTGTTCCTAGTTTTTGTTGAAGTCTCAGGGAAATACGACTATCTTTAAAACTTCTTACGACGTCCCAGTTCTAATGAGATCAAATCAAAGCGCTTCTCCATTCCCGAGACGATTTCTTTATTGAAATATAAATGTCCAAATTATGATGAAAGTTATCAGTTATCAAGAACGAAAAAACAATACTAATGATCAATCCTATGATTGGCTGGCTGTGAAATCTTCAGTATCACCCCACTCTCTTGTTATCATGAAGTTTCTGAAAATTTTATAAACAATTATAGAAAGTTGGAAGCACTTTAATGTGTGGTAATTGTGTGTAAACCCGTCGGGATCCTAAACAGGACTGCTAGCAAGGAAGCAATGTCAGGTTCAAGATCCTTTAGGTATGTTTTAAATTGATCACATATCAAGATATTTTTATCATAAATGGACAACTTTTGAATGGGATCAAAGTACTGGGGAGGGTTAAATGGCATCCCTTCCGAGGCTATAAACGCCGGCTGGCAGCAGTGGCCTTGTCAATGGTATTGGATTTACTTTTATAAATATCGTTACCCCTTTGATCGAAACAAAATTTCAAATTACAGTTTTTGGACAAAAATTTATTCAATGGTATGACTGTGTTATTTTTCTGAGTTAATGTCAAAATGCTTGATCCATCTTTTAATTGTTTTTAGTAACTATCTGAGTTATCTTTTCCCTGATATAAAGTTCTGATGATGCAGAGATAATTGCTTCACCCAACGTGTCACCATTGTTGGAAGCCATATATTCATGTAGTTTTCATTGATATTTAAAATATAGCTTTAATGGAATAAAAAAATTTAGCTGCCACTTTGTGCTTGTGAAGACTTCAATCATGATTTATGTTTTGAAAAAATCGCTTGATTGGTAGTGTGTTTTTTTGAGTGCTTTTCTTTTAATAGATCTCTTGTTTATCCTTATTTCAGTTTCATGATTGTTTAAGCATGAAATTGAAACAAGCTTGGTCTAAAAGATTCACCTTGCGGAATTGGATAAACACCTAATAGTCTTAAAAGAACCTTTAAGGCTATTGAACTTATCATTTTATGGGTTATTTTGCTACCATTAGCATATGAGTCGATCACCTTTGAGTTATGCCTTAGTCGTTTTATTCATTTTGGAGTGTTAATTATCACCTAGCACCTCCACGATTGTTCATAAAACTCAAACTTTGATATAATTTGAAATATGAACGCTATTCCATGTTGTCATATCGTAGTCTAATCGTTATTGTACAGGACTGTCAGCCATGCTATGAAACAATTACTCCCTCTTCCTGCTAGCTCAAGCTCGCATTCATTGCATTAGGTGGTCGTGCTTCATTTTTGGGTTAGGTTGTGAATAGAGGGGGTGGTTTTCATTTTCGCATGTCCTCTGTTTCAACATTCACTCAAAAGTTTGAGTGGTGGCTATGGTGGCCTTTTCCGAAGGCCTTAGTTATTGGGTCACCTCCGAAAATGAAGAGCTTACCCTTCATATTGGGTGGTTTCAAACATACACCTCTCTTCACTACTCTTGTTGGTATATCTTGACCAAACCCATGGCCCTTGCGGTGAGGATAGAGTCGAATGGCTCACAAGCCTCGCTCTTCCACGACGAAATTGTAGATGATTTCGCGAGCTTTGGGTGGGTTAAAGTTATACAGTCCTTTGAAGGTTTTAACCTCGAAGTTGCTCAATATTTTGCATAGACCTTCGATGGCGCTAGGGCCAAAATAGGCGATTTGTAGTTGGAAGTTAGGGAGGATTCGATTGCAGAAGCCATAGAATTTCCCCAAGAAGGAGCTCGTTGGTTCAAGAATCTCAAATTCTAAGGTGTCCCTTGGCACCTGTGAATGGTTTCCAAGAGGTCGCGCTACAATGTCAAAGGTACACCAATTGTTTTATTTAAACCTCGATGACACAGTTTACTATTGATACTTGAGAAATCCATCACCTATGAGGGACGATATGGACTAGTTTTCCTGTTTCATATTCATTTTCTAATGGTTTTCTTAGGGTTTGGTTTAAATATGTCATTCTACCTGCTTAAAAGCCTTCAAAAAATGGCTAGATTTTACCAAAGACAAAACCTCAATGCATAGTCTAGCTTATTTCATCATGGCTTGATTCGAATCTTGGTCATTTCACAACTGTCAAAGGTTGGGGATAATTGGCAAGATTTCATGGATAGGAATGGTTTCTCTCCACCTAAAACCGTAATCGACTCACCTCCATGTTTTGATGAGCCCACCAACCCTTGCCTATCGACTTCTTCTCTGAGAGACCTTCATGTCGAATTGCAAGGAAGCACCGTGTCAATAACCAAAACCCCTGTTGTTTTTCATAAGTCGTCTAGAGGCACACACCAGAGGCATGATTTTGTTCCTAAAAAATCCTTAGAAGTTGTGTTGGATAATTTGAAGGGCAAGGTCCTTATTGTTCCTATTCCTGGGCCAGATGTGGTTGATTTGAATGAAATTAAAATCAAGAAACAGGGTAGATGTAAAACAGAGAGACTTCCAAATATTGATTTTTAGAATAAAAGATCTAGTCGACTCCTTTCCAGAATGGTCATAAATCGACATCACAATCGTGAAGAACCTATCCCTATTATTGATGTCGACGACTGGATTTATGTTGATGATACCAACGTCAATGCCCCCCAATTTGATTTTGTATCAAATTTGCCTCCTTTTTTAAAGGAATGAGAAGCTTTCTCATGTATTCAGTATGATCTCAAAAGGGTCATGGAACAGGGAAAATATCCCACTACAGATCCGACTCGTCCTTTACCAAACATAGAAGCAGTGTATTGTGAGAATTGTTTTGACTAGATCGAAAGATATTATCGAGATATTCCTTACCTACATGCACAATTGAATCAAGTGATCACTCATAAATCAGTTCTTGAAAGGGAAAACGATGATTTCAAAGCTTGCATTACGTTGAATTCACACAGGGAAAATAAGCGTTTCAAGAGATCAAGGAATGTGGTTATTAAAAAATCCACCAGTTTCAATGCCATTATAAGATCAGATTTGTCTAATGCTTCTCTTTCAAATTTTTGATTGGTAAATAATTTTCTTGTAATTTGCGATTGGATTTTATTTGAATAATAAATGAATTCATTTTGATTTTTTATTTATTTAGACCAGTTATAGAATCAAAGATTCTGTAGCTTGTCTTTTAAATTATTTATTTGATTATTGTCTAATTTATATTTTTTTTTCTTGGTCTCAGGTGAACAACAGATCGATGTGCTACTATTAGTGGAATGAGTCATAGGTTGAGCATATAGTGGACTTGTAATTTTTGTTTTTGAAAAACAATGTTTAAAGATGTAACGGTTTTGGATTGTAAGACTTCAACATAATTATGTTTTTGTTATTTTGTTTTAATGAAGGCTTATTTAAAAAGATATGTCTCTATCTTGCATGATATGAGGAACATATTAGAAACTTGTTTAAATAGCACTGCTTGCCCAATGATAGAGGCAATTCCTCCTAGAACTTATGATGGACTTATTTTTTTGAAAGTATATGAGATACGATTTACTCTTTGGCTTTCGTCCTGTGTAGACTGTGCAATGTTTTCATTGTTTCTCATGTATTTTCTAGATGTGAAATTTATGTGTATCGAACTAGCTTTAGTATGTTATGCATATAACCTTTAATGTTATGTTTTTCTCTACGTGGTTCATTATATTTTGGTTCAATTGATATTTGTGACTGATCGTCTATTCAAGTATTTTGAGTTTACATCTTATTCTAGGAATTTCTTTCATTTTCAGTTATTGGACATTCTAAAGTCACATGATATAAAATCATTTGTCTTTTTGTCATCATAGATTTGTTCTAGAATATAAAAGACTTCTTTGAGTTTTTTCAAGAAGTATCATTCTTTCTTTTTTTTATAGATTTATACTTGACACAGGTTAAGTGGAGCTTATACAAATACAAAGAGACAAGTCTAGCTTAGTACTTTTGATCAACGTAAGGTTAGTTAATTTATTATTTATTTAATTTGTCGATTTGCGAATGAATAATGATTGCATCATCCAAACGCTGAATGCTTTGTCCATTATCGTTATATCATTTTCAATCTTATTCACTCATTGATTATTAGCTTATCAGTTATAGTACTAGAATAGTTTTGTTTATTTTTAATCTTGGTTTGATTCATCAGTTTAAAACAATTATTTTCACAAGGTTTTTCTTAAACCCTGTAATTGTACATATCTATTGTACATAGTACTATTGTTAGTTAGGAAATTGTAATTAATGTGTTGATTGTTAGAATTATACCTTTAGTTAGTTTACATATTTTAGTTATTTTAGGATCCTAGTTCGCGAACAAATCCAATAAACCCGTCAGGGTAGATTATCCCAAACAGCTTGGGTTAATTAGACAAGCCTGGTCCAGATCTTCCCTTCTCATTGAAGGCATGTCATAAATGCTCGTCAACAAGTAGCCACTCCATCGTGACCACTTTGGATGGTAACACTCCAGAAAGGTTGAAAGGTTGGAAAATTGCAAGAGTCGGGAAGTCACGGAGTTGCGAACTTCTGCCAACCGTCTGATCAAGTGGCAATTTCAGGTAGAATCCTCATTGTTGAACCCATAAGAGGAAAGGGATGAGGATCACATTGTTGATCTATGATCATGATCAACGATGAAGGGAATACCTATGGTCAAAATCTAGTAGGCGTTTAATGATAAGGATAATACCATGATAACAGGTACGCGGCTGTTAGTTGCTGGTAAAACCATTCGGTCATCATTCCATCAAGTTTCCTTGGACAAAAAGTGGATGTTGTAAGGTTCCAACATCTCGAAGTCCTAGACCTATGAACTCCCAAATCCTGGAGGGATTAGATCCTTTTAGGCATAGTGAAGGGTTCCAGGTCTTGATCATATGGGACTCGACAAGCCCCAAGAGATACACTCTCGAATTGTTTCTGATATTTGGTTAAGCCCGTAGACTTGAGCTTGTGGTCACTCAGAATAATGGTTTTAAGGAAGCAACTTTCACTGACAAAACTCAAAATCTATAACAGGGAAGGAAATCTTGAGGGATTGACGATTTCAGGACTGTCCTATAGATTTCATCCCGACTCTAGCTTTGTGGATTCGATCCCTGGGTTAGTCCATTGCGGGAATTAGTGCATGTACAAATTCAAATAGAGGACAGCTCGCCTTCTTCCCCAATTCCTTTTGAAACCCATTAATCACAGGTCTCCTTTGCTAAATATGATTAAACATGAAGCCATTGATAGAATATGATATTTAATTTCTACTTCAAACTTCCCAGACCACTAGGCCATCATAGCCACAAATTATATGATTCAATGAGATAAAAAATCATGCCATCATCTATCTCAAGGAATTACATATTACAACAAAACAACATAGGTAAAATAAAACTCAGAGTCACACTTATTTGAAACTTTGGAATTTAGTTGGCAACTGCTGAAAGGGGTTCCATTTTCCACCTAACCATAGGCAGAGTTGTTCTTTGAGTATTCCTCAATTGGCCACCCCCTAGCTAGATCATGATACCATGAGAGGGATTTTGCTTGATATTAGCAACAGAAAGGGACAAAGGTTACTCTCCTTTTCCCACAGGAACTTGACAATCTAGTTTTGTATCCACCAAGCAAGGGAGTCTATTGTGATTGCTAACTCAATCATTGTCACTCTATTTATCAAATTGATTAGAAAACATTGTACAATCACTCCCATAACTAGAAAAAATTATTTACCATTCTCTTCCTCAGAACCAGAGAGCCTCACACACTCTTCTTCTTCTCTATTGGTCCTCCAGACCATTCGTGTGTCTTATG
>ML779878.1:0-15288 GCA_009831015.1 Picea engelmannii | reverse complement strand
GGGGGGGGAATATTGTTCTAGAGATATGCATTTATATCCAACAAGGTATCAGCCTGGCAGGGGTCAAATCACCATTAATGGTTCCCCTACCATCCCTTCTCATGCATCATGATCTATCTGGTAACCCTCTTTCAACAGTCATGCCACTAATTTCCTTTCATTTAATAAAAAAAATATATACATTAATTTCCATGGCAGGGTTTATTGTCTGTCCAACATTCATATGGCACATTTGTCTATATTTTTTTTCACTGTAATAATAATATTTACAATATGTGGGAAACAAGGGTGTTACATACCCAAGTTATGGCCATCCAATGAACTTCTGCCTAAGTCCATCATCCAAGTCACAAAATTCTTCATGTCTTCTCACATGATGCAACTGAATCTGTGTGATTTCTCTAAAAAAGTCCTAATTTGTGGTTGGACACTCAGTTTAGTTCACTTTAGACCTCTGCAACTCATCTTTGCAAGTGTCATCATCCTCCTAGGTCAAATACCTCATACACGGTCCCACCTCGACTTGCTATCAAATGTGAAACTCTCTAGCTCGATGAAGACTCTATCTCATCAAACTACCATACACATGAAGTTATCTCGTTGATACCAAAGCACGAGTTTCACCCATCACAACTCACTATGACAAGCCACAAGAAGTTCATCAACAAATTTGGCAACCCACCACACAACATACTGTTGTAAACTGAGCTCTCCACCAATCCACCAAAACTCCCAACCTGCCACATCACTAAGTTGCAATAGTCCACAAATCATGGTCTGGACGATCTGCTCCATGTCTCAAACCAGAGACCATCAAACCTTCTGGAACCTAAAATAGTCACCGCAACTCCCTCTCATAGCTATCACATGTGTAAATAACTCAAATCCAACTAGTCTTCTCAAAACCTCAAGCTCTGATACCATGTTAGATTTTTGCATGCACCCATACTCGATGCACACACACCTCACATATGGTCTAGGTTTTCAACAACACACACATAAATCACACATTCTAGACTCTAAATATAAATACACTGAGATACCTAACAACTTAGCACAGCGAAAAGTAAAACCAATAATTGAATTATACACAAGTACATAAGAATTTGATGCCAAAAATATTTTTTGTTTATCTAATAAAATCTCAAAACAATGGGCTCCCATACCAGGGACAATGGCCCAAATTTCTTACATAGATCAAATGCCAAAATAAGGAAATCATATACTCAAAAATCCTTACTCAGTGACGATGAAACCCTCATGGTTTCCTTGTTTTTGAACTGAGGTTGATGGTTAGGGAATTCACTTTCCCTGAAAACCCTCTATTTCCTATGCAACTTAGCACCAATCCTATGACACCTTTATACAATCCCTTTTCTCGATTATTGGGCTAGTTGTGACAACCCTCAATGGTTGTTCCAAAACTACCCAAAAATATTATTGTTCTGGCCCACCAAACTTGTTGTTCTAGCCCTCAAATCATTAGTTAGGTTGTTGTACCATCCCTCAAGTCTATGACTAGGATGCACCACCTATAACATCCCCTAAAATTTCCTAGCAAATCTCTTATCCACCCGTAGCAGCCCTTAACACTACCCATAAAGTCTATTTTTTCCTTCTTCTTGTAAGTCGAGCCTTAGAACCTCCAGCGATTTCCCTAAACTAGTAGGTCAAGCCTTAGAACATTTCCAAACCTCTGTTGTTTCTTTTTTCCACTAGGATAAGCCTCCAAAAAAAAGTGGCTTCCTTCAGAACCTACCCCACAGACTTGAGGCCCTATTCGGCCCTCTCCATGGTTGGTTGAGGTCACCACATATTGTCACCAAGAATGAAAATCACATTCACTCTTATGTTTCACCTTTTCACATGATCTCCCTTTATATGACTCAAAAGGGCATGGAAGAAGCCCCTAAACCACACTCAACATTAAATTAGACTTGTTTATTCCTCCATGTGAGTGTGAAGCACCAACATGTGGTTGTGAAGCCCAAACCAAGCCCCAACTCAATATACAAAGGGTTTTCACCAAAATAATAAATGCAATGTGAGTGCCAACATATATTCCCACGTGTCCAACACCAAGGCCAACATGGGAATACCTCTTAATGATACAAAAGCATCAATAGACACCAACCTATTGGAGACACCAATCTCCCTAACTAAGCATCAACTTAGCAAGATGTAGGCACCAACCTACTAGAGACACCAATTTCCTCAACTGAGCACCAATTCAGTAGAACCTATAGGCAGCAACCTATTCTTACAATATTTGTAGCGACCAACTTGCTAGAGACAACAATCCCCTCACCCGAGCACCAAATCAAAAAGATATTGTGTAGGCATCAACCTACTGGAGACACCAATCTCCCTAGTTGAGCACCAACTCAGTAAGACATGTATAGACACCAATCTAATATCTTCATACACATAGTACTTCTGACTTCACGTCCATGCTTCATACTTCAGACATAACTTAAAACTATAGTCACGTTTAGCCTCCATGTTCTAGCAAGCCTCATAACATCATTCCCAAAATATGATCCCAGACTATAGCATCACAAACTCATAACAATGCACTTTTCAACATCACATACCTTGAGTCCTTCATAGCGCACCTTAAGAACAAGAAAAACTCCAAGAAAGTTTCTCAGGCTTTTCTTGCACACCTTTAGATCCCAAAAAAACACCCTAGCTCATTTAGCGCACCTCATATCTATTATGTGCACCTCAGACTTGATCTCTTGCTTGGATTCTCTTCAAATGCACACATCTATACTATATTTATAGTATTTATGTCCTCACTTGTAGGGTCGACCTGTAAAGATCAATTGAGCCCACCTAAATTTTCTACCTAGGTTGTCAGACAAAAAAATTCATATCTCCTCATTCCTAGGGAGTTATATAGGGAATGTCATATACCATTGGAAAGGTATTGGAATAAGCTTTCCAACCATATAATTTATTCTCCCATTTGAGATAGGTATCTAGTGTAAAGATTCCTTCAAATATAGTGTATCCAAACTTAGCATCAAAAATCCAAAAACAATGTTTCCAACAATCTCCATATTGCAATCTTTATCTTGGACATCTGTAGTCTCCCCTTTTCTTTGACATCAATGAAAATAATATTTCCAATAATCTCCCCCTTTGTCATTGATGGAAATCCTTAGTCAATTCTAATACTCCCCCTATCTAACACTTTCCTTGTGTCTGCAATTCTTCCTTTGTTTGCAACTTCTCCCCCTTTGAAATCAATGGAAAAGGGTTTCTCCCCCTAAACTTGTGATTCCCATTACTAAAGAGATGAGAGGGATATCACTCCCAAATTTTGTTCCACACAAAAAATTTATTCTTTGAATTCATCGAGTATGTATACATTGCTTGAGGTTTTGTTTTCATTTGCCACTAATCTTCTTGAAGTTTCTTTCCTTATCTCAAACCCTTTATAATTAAATGTGAGGTTGTAACCTTGATCACACATTTAATTGACACTTAGAATATTATGCTTTAACCCTTCAACATACAAGGAATTATGTGTCTTAGTCTTTCCATTATCAAGACTAATAGTTTCCAACTATCCTTGCAGAACCATTATCTCCAAAAGTAGCATTGCCTCCCTTTTCTTCCTTCAAGGTGAGAAACTTGGTTTGGTCCCCTGTCATGTGTTTTGAACATCCATTGTCAATGTACCATTGGTTCCCTTTATTTTGAGCATAAAGTGCAATTTTGCATTCTTCCTTCTTCTGATCTTCTTTCTTCATATCCCACACCTTTGTGTATTCTTCTATATGCTTGGAAATAACATCTTCTTCCCTCTATATTATGTTGCTTCTACAATCACATTCTATGTGCCCATATATATTGCACTTATAACATTAAACATTGTAATCAAGTATGGGAGAAAATGAATTGTAGTTTCTATCAACAAACCCATGAGAACTTCTGGTTTTGTTTCTTACATAATCATTCTTTGTAGTTTTATAAGAACCTCTATTTATAACTCTCACAGGATCACTTGCTGCATAAGTTCTACAATATCTTTCTTTATGGACAAAATTATTACAAGATAAACAATAGCCTAGAAAGACATTCTGTTATTGATCTGTGAAACATCTTCTTAGTGGAACAACTATTCTGAACTCATTCTTGTGGGAAGAATCAAATTTATGTTGGTCATCATTTCCTTTTCTAATATTTCTTTCATTGTTGATGGAGCCTTTGAGAATGTTGGCATGGATTTTAGGATTTTCTTCATTTTCCGTTTTTGATGGCTTTGTGACCTTAGTGTTTACATCTCCCTCGAGGGTATTTTGTTTTCGTTGTAGCCAAGACCTGTCTTAATGAATGGTGACCTTTGGAAATTGAGAATATTATCTAATATTTCAGTACTCTTTCCAAACTTCAAGATTCTATTCAACTGATTGGTGGCTCTCTCTAGTTCATTTCTTAAGCAAACTATTTCAGCTTCTAGCTTCTTGTATTTTTCTTCCTTTTCTTTCAGTTGTCTTCTCACTGCGCTCTTCTATCCTTTTTGCCTCTTCTAGTTGAATCTTCGGGATGATAACTATATTCTTTTTTTCTTCAATATCATGATAATCCTCTTCATATTTATGCAATTACTCTTTCTTCTTTCTATTCTTTCCCCTAAGTTTGTTTATTTATTCTAAGGCACTAACTAGTTTTTCTCCAAGATTAACTTCCCCATCAATGTCTTCTTTTTATTATTTTGATTTTTCTTTCTTATTGTCTTCATTTTCTTTATTGGTATACTTTGTATCCATGGCTATGAATATGAATTCTTGTTTATCAATATCAAAAACATATCCATCACATTCTTCGGACGAGCTATTGTCCTCTCTAGACTCAACACTCTTCTTCTTAGTATATTTTTCTCCTTTGTGTCTATAAGGTTTGATTCTATTGTTGTGTTATTTTTAACATTATTGTCCTCATCATCATTGTCTTCCATTTTTCATATGGAAATTTAGCATCAAAATGACCTACTCTACCACAATTAGAACATATGAAGGGTATCTTACCTTTGTATTTGTCAGATCCTCTTTTTAGCTTTCTCACAAACCGTGCTTCTTATGTATCTGATTCATGGCTGGAACAATCATAGAATTTGTGTCCTTTTGTATTCTTTCATTCTTTGAAATTTGTTTCCTTTCGTGTTGGCTTTTCTTT
Source organism: Picea engelmannii (assembly GCA_009831015.1). NCBI lineage: Eukaryota > Viridiplantae > Streptophyta > Pinopsida > Pinales > Pinaceae > Picea > Picea engelmannii. Next base: position 10,101 of record ML779878.1, on the reverse strand, counting down.
GTCTTTCCTCATCTCATATGTAGTGAGAATCCCATGCAACTCATCCATAATTAGTTTCTCTAGATCCTTCATTTCTTCAATGGAATAGACCTTGGAATCAAATCGTAAGGGGAGATATCTCAACACCTTTTTCATAGTCATTGGTTCTTCAACCTTCTCACCAAGTCCTATGATGGTGTTGACAATTTCATTCACTCGAAGGAAATAGGTTGCAACATTTTCTTCATATTTCATTTTCAAACTCTCGAACTGTCTTCTATGAATTTGGAGCTTTTCCTTCTTCAACTTATCATCACCTTCATACAAGTTTTGAAGTTTGTCCCAAATTTATTTTGTCGATCCACAATGCATTGCCTTGATAAAATTGGATTCTAATAGACCACACAAGATGGAATTCATGGATTTTGCATGATGTTCACCAGGCTTCTTTCCGACTGCAACTGTTGGTGGAGTTTTTGGAGCTGTATAAAAATTCATGACCGATTTCCAAATATCAAACCTAAGAGCCATTAGATAAGTATGCATCCTTATACTCTAGAATTCATAGTTTGTTCCATCAAACAATGGACCCATATTTGTGAAGAAACTTCTTGACTATCCATGTGTGCTCCTAAGATCTACCTTCCAACAGTTAGATTGTTTCTGAAGGAACCTGCTCGGATACCAATTGTTGAACTTATGCTTATACTAAGAGGGGAGGTGAAACAATATAAGATACTTTTTACTTTATTTAACCATTCATCAATAATTCATTAGTTGAGAAAAAATAATCACATATAAACTCAAATCAGAATTTGCAAAGTTTAACATGGAAACCCAATCGAGAGAAAACCATAAAACTTATATTTATAAATTCATGTAGGAACCAACCTGCTATTACAAAGATCGTAGGAACCAACCTACTAGAGACACCAATCTCCTTAATTGAGCACCAACTTAGCAAGATGTAGGCACCAACCTACTAGGGACACCAATGTCCTCAAATGAGCACCAACTCAGTAGCATATGTAGGAATCAACCTATTGTTACAATATTTACAGACACCAAATGAATAGTTATCTCTACATTTTGACTATGGAAAGTCAAAAAAATATTGTTTAAGGCCCAAAAATGGTCGTGGAAGTAAAGAAAGATGTAATGACATGAAAAATTCCAAAATAAGCCAGTTGGATTAGGTGGGAGGCCAGCAATATCCACATGGAAGCTGTGTAGGGATTCAAACAACCCTGGAACTGTAGAACCCACAATTACAAAGAATTACATAAGAACATGTTGAACTAAAAATTGTCGAAATGAGACAGTTAGAATACGTGGGTGGCCACCAATATCCACTTGGATCAGTCCTCCCCCCTTAGGAAGCAATGGTCTCCATTGTGTTAAGTGACCTCATCATGTGAGGAAATTTCCATTGAATTTGGCCTCGGGTGAGCCATTTTCCTAGGTGCAGGAGTTGCCCTTCCTTGACAACCCGATAAAGTTGGATCCTCTGCTGGCGAGTGCCCTTGACCTGTGTGTCCACTATCCGATCAATGGATGCTTGTTCCATGAAGTCGAGGTTGAGATCTATTGGTGTCAACTATTCTACGATCTCCTAGGTGTCCAATAATGGTGGAAAATATGGTCGGAGGAGGTCCGCATTGAACATTGGGTGCAAGCCAAGGAAGGGGGGAGTGTTGAGTTCAAAATCATTGTCACCCACAACCTTGGTGATAGTGTAAGGCCCATATTGAAGTGGATAGAGCTTCCGATGGGGCCCTTTAAGGTGCTCTTTCTGCAAATGTAACCAGACCTTGTCTCCCACCTGAAACTTATGCAGTACATGGTGTTGATCATGGCACTTCTTGTACTTAGCATTGGATTTCTGCAAAATCTCATGGACTTGTTGGCAGATGTGCTGAATCCGCTCAATGAATCTAGTGGCTTTGTTGGCCTCATAATGAACATGGGAAGATTCTTCCTGTGTGGTTTCAAGAGGTAGTGCAACATCAATGGGACCCAAGGGTTGGAATCCCAGCCCCACCTGAAATGGGCTATGGCCGGTGGAGCTATGGAGAGCCCTGTTGTAGTTTTGTTGAACATAGGGAAGACTCTCATCCCATGTATGTGGATGCTTAGAGTTATACATGTGAAGGATGTGCACAATCATCTGATTGATGACCTCTTTTAGGCCATCATTTTGAGGGTGTAAGGTAGTAGATTTAGTGAGCTTGGTGTCCAACAATAACCAGAGACTTGGCCAAAATGTGTTGAGGAACCTGCTATCCTGATCTGAGATGATGGTATGTGGTATCCCAAAATGGACCCACACTCGTTTGAAGAAGAGCTTGGCGGTATCTATCGTTTTGATGCTCTTCTTGCAGACTATGAGGATGCCCATATTCAAAAACAAATCAACCACCGCAAATACACAATAATTACCTTTCTTGGTGGATGTAAGGCTAGACATGTAATCCATCGAGATGGATTACCAAGGCCTCTCGGGAATAGGAAGAGGGGTGTATAAGCCTTGATTCTTGATGGTTGGCTTGGAAATGGCATAGGCAATGCAAGATTTTATATACTTGTTGACGTCCTGTTGAATTTTTGGCCAATAAAAATGTTTATGTAGAATAACCACAGTTTTATCCATGCCAAAACGTCCTGCCATCTGACTGTAGTGAGCCTCCCAAATCATCTTTACATGCTCGCTTGAGGGAACATAGAGGTGGCCTGGATGGAATAACAATCCATCCTGAATGTGAAAATCGATGACATTCGTGCCTATACCCAAGAGCTGATAGGTGGTGGTGAAGTCAGGATCTCGCTAATAAATTTGGGGCCACTCAAATGCCTCATTCCCATAGGAATCGAGCACGGTGGCAGCAATGGGAGTTCGACTGAGGCAGTCAACGACATGATTTTTGCTCCATGTCTTATACTTGATGTTGATATGGAACCGCTGCAGGTATGTAAACCAATTTTGATGGAAGTTGTTATGCAACTTCCCCTGTGTCTGTATGAACTGTAGAGGCTTGTGATCAATGTGGATGATTGTCTCCTTTCCCATAATGTAATGTTTCCATTGACGACAAGATTTCATAATGGAATACATTTCTTTGTCATAGGTGGGGTATTTTTGGATATTATCTGAGAGTGTATCACTATGGTATGCTACTGGATGACCGTGTTGAGTGAGAACTGTGCCTACAACATAGTCAGATGCATCAATCTCAATCTCGAACGGTTGTTGCAGATTAGGTAAGGAGAGTACTAGAGTTGAGCAAAAGAAATGCTTCATATCATCAAATGCTTATTGTTGTTCCTTCCCCCATGCGAAATTTTCCTTGCCACCACCCTTAGTCACTTGGTTGAGGGCCCATGCAATATGGGAGAATCCCAACACAAATCGTCAATAGAAGTTGGCAAGTCCCAAGAAGATTCGAAGCCCAGTCAGTGTGGTTGGGGCTGGCCAGTCATGGATGACTTGGATCTTAGCTAGATCCACATGTACCCCATTCTCATTAGCAATGTAGCCCAAGTATTGGACCATGTTAATGCCAAAGGGTCATTTTTGCAAGTTGGAATATATCTTGTATTGCCATAAAGTGATCAAAACCTGTTGAATATGCTACATGTGTTGCTCCCAAGTTATGTTGAAGATGAGGATTTCATCCAGATATACCAGCACAAAATAGTTGGTGAAGGGTCTCAATACATTATCCATCAACCTCATGAAAGTTGTTGGTGCATTTGTTAAGCCAAAGGCCATGACCAACCATTCGAGGAGACCTTCTTTAGATTTGAAAGTTGTCTTCCATACATCAATCGGTTCAATGGGAACCTAGTGGTAGCCAGACTTTAGGTCAATATTGTTGAAGAAATTCCCCCCCTTGAGTTGGTCAAGAAGGTCATAAATTTAGGGAATTAGGTATTGGTTCATGACTATGATTTTGTTTAATGCTCTGTAATCAATGCAGAGCCGCCAAGTCCCGTCTTTCTTCTGCACTAGTACAATCTAGCTTCTGCAAGGGGAGAATTTGGGTTTGATGTGCCCCTTTTGAAGCAACTCTTGGATCTAACGCTTGATTTCATCATTTTCCATCAGCGACCGACGATAGACTGGTCCATTAGGCATAGGTGCACCGGGGGTTAGTTCAATTGGATGCTTGACTGGGTAGTGCGTCAGTACCCCAGTGGGTGAGGAGAATATGTTTCTGTACTCTTCCACGATCCCTTCCATTGGATTTTGCTACAAAGAGAGGCTCTGTGTAGAGGTCATGGATGTGGTGGTGACCTTCTACTTACTGTGAGCATGAATCACAAAGAAGACAAACTTCCTTGTCTATGAAATGACCTTACCGCATTGCTTAGAAGATATTAAAGAAATAACGGTAGGCAATGTTACCTCTGGTATCCTATACAATTGTCTACCCAAAGTAATAATAACACTCCAGGGCCTAGACTCATACACAACATGTCATTTCCACAAATATGGATGGCCTAAAATAACATCACAAACTTCAAGGGGAGAAATATCACACAATACCTCATCTTTGAAGGGCTTGATGTCATAGGGCAGACGACATTGTTGGTTGATGTGGAAATCTCTTCCTTGGCAAAGCCAGCCAATGGTGTAGAGTTGCGAGTGTGGTGTCATCGGTAGTTCCAATCACTTGACGACTTCTACTGAGATTAGGTTCTCTTGAATGCCACTATTGATAATGAAATGAAGCGAAGCCCCCTTTGCCTACATTTTGTTGTGAAAGAGGCACTCCCCATCCTCTAGTTCTTCTGGTTTTCTTGGCTGGACCTTGGTGTTAGCGATGGTGGCACTGGGTTCATCTTGGGTTGTGGCTTGGACTGGTTGACTTGAGAGTGGCCATATTTGATCTATCCTTTGTTTTGTGGATTGGGGCCTCCTTTGCCCAACTTCAACTGTGAGGAATTTGCAGATCCAAACTCTTGCCTCCTCTGCTTAAATTTCTGCTCGATCTTGACAACATATATATAAGCCGCACCTAAAGATACAATGTCCAGAAAATCCATTTATGTTTAAATGTATCTATGCATAAAACCATGATATTTTAGCACCAGATTTTGTTCAGAGTCTTTGATACCCAATTTGGTGCATAGGGTATGGAAAATATTGGTGAAATTTGGTATTGTCTGGTCCCTTTTTTGACGTAGCGTGGTCCATCTTGTGTACTGGTCCTCGTAGCTTCCAACATGGTAGTATTGTTCTTTAATGACATCCATGAAGGAATCCCATGTGGGGATGACCACAAATATTGCAGATTCCTATGTGGCCCTTTTCTCAAATTATGTATCCCACCAGTCCTTAACACGAGGGACGACTTTGAGGAGTGAAAAAGTAATATTTTCCCTATCGAAAAAATTGTGGACTGAAAAATATCATTCGAGTATATTCAACCATTTATCTAAATTATCTGCATATATCAGTCCTTCAAATAATGGAATATCAAAATTTACTTGTACCTTGAAGGGTGTTGCATGGCCGCTTGATGAAGATGTGTCTCATGTGGGAAGTCGCCGAAGGATCTGTGCAAAGTTGTACATCATTTTGTTCCTTTGTTGTGCAAGGGCCTCCTCGAGCAAAAATTTAAAAGGATCTCCTACTCCATCATCTTTATTCTTGTCCCCCATGATTTTTTGTCTGCCTTGGTGCAGTTGATCTTGCAAAGTCTCGCTTCATTCGAGTCCCAACTTCTTGTACCCAGATCTTGTCGGGGACATGCAAGAAAAAGAAAACAAATGAAGAGAAGACCGCTCTGATACCACTGATATGGATTTATGAGTGGAATGACATGAATAATACATTGAATACAATAACACAGATATACAAAGAACAACAACATATATCCAATGAACAATAACTTCTATTGAATAAAGAAAATAGGTTGAAATTATAAAACTGCAGAACTAAAAAAGACTTGCTCGAATGGTGGTAGTTATCTCTAAGAAGAGATGTGGTTGCTACTTGCATCCATCTGAGAAGAATGATGAAAATGAGGTTCCAAAGGCCTTTTTAACATTACTCGTGAATACAAAAACCCTATACAACCAAAAACCTAACCCTAGGATATGAAACTCCAAAAGTTATGTGGGCCCCAATGGGTAAGTTGGTATCTCAACTTCCTAGGGTCGTAACGTTTTCATACAACCTTCGTTTTAAGCGTGTGATATCCCATTAGAAAGGTATTTTTCGAGAACTACACATTATTCCATCAAACTCTAACTATGTCTATAGTTTGACTATGGAAAGCCAAAAAAATATTGTTTAAGGCCCGAAAACGGCCCTGGAAGTACATAAAGATGTACTGACATGAAAAATTCTGAAATAATCCAGTTGGATTGGGTGGGTGGCCACCAATCTCCACCTAGAAGTTGTGTAGGGCTTCAGACAACCCCGGAAGTGTAGAACCCACAATTACAAATAATTACAGAAGAACGTGTTGAACTAAAAACTGTCAAAATGAGCCAGTTGGAATAGGTGGGTGGCCACCAATATCCACCTTGATCACCAAATCAGTAAGATCTGTATAGAAACCAATCCAAGATCTTCATACACAAAGTTCTGACTTCACCTGCATGTTTCACACTTCTGACATGACTTCAAACCCTAGTCACATTTATCCTTCATGTCCTAGCTAGCCTCATAGAATCATTCCTGGAATATGATCCCAAACTGTAACATCAAAAACTCATAACAATGCACTTTACAACATCGTAGACCTCCAGTCCTTCATAGTGCACCTTAAAAACAAGAAAAACCCCAAGAAAATTACCCACTTCTCTTCCACACCTTTAGATCCCAAAAATACACCCTAGCTCCTTTAGCACACCTTAGATCTTTTTTTCACACCTCAGAATTGATATATTTTTTGGATTCTCTTCAAATGTCCACATATATCATGTATTTATAGTATTTTTGTCCTCACTTTTAGGGCCGACTTGTAAAGACTAGTTGAGTCGACCTAAATTTTTTGGCTAGGTTGTCGGACGAAAAAATTCATATCTCCTCATTCCTAGGGAGTTATAGGTAATTCCATATACCATTGGAAAGGTATCATTATAATATTTCCAACCATATAGCCTATGCTCCCATTTGATCTAGGTACCTAGTGTAAAAATTCCTTCAAATATAGGGTATCTAAACTGAGCATCAAAAATCCAAAAACAATGTTTCCAACAATCTCCATCTTGCAATTTTATCTTGGACATCTATAGTCTCCCCATGTCTTTGACATCAATGAAAAAAATATTTCCAACAATATCATAGTGAGAATGGAGGTCTCAAGGGTATCAATTATGCTAGTATTTCACATTATTTGGGCCACTCCCCACCCTTTTGAAATTCATGTGAAATGGGTGGAGAAACCACAAGAAAAATAGGGCTTCGAGTATTTGTTCTAAAAAATCACACAAGGCATGTCCTTGGCCCCATCCTTTTGAAATTCATGACATATGCATGGGGAAAAACACAATGATAATGGAGGTCTAATGGGTGACTATTCAGCCAATATCACTTGTGGCTTGCACCTAGAATCATCCCTCTGTCATATGGATGGGGAAAACCACATTGAGAATGAAACCTCGATGTTACTTATGAATCGATGCCCCATTGGAATTCTTTTTATTATTTTATGTTTATTCCAAATTTTTTATCGACAACTTGTAGTCAACCCCATCCCTCATGCTATATGTGTGGCACATACCACAATGAGAATGACACCCCAATGGAATGCTTAGCATAGTCTCTATTTTTGTTGTTATATTTATCCTTACACCTAACCTCATTCCTCATGTCATATGTTCAGAGCATACCACATTAGAAGAATTAAAAGATCACAAAATTGCTTGCTCAACACTCTATATACCTTACCTATTTCCCAATTCCCCATTCATAGTTTGTGTTTTTTGGTGTTATTTCCTTTTAGATAAATTGGGTAGGTCACCGACATATCCATTTGGTCTTTGGCTCAAAAAAATTATATGGGAAAAAATTCCATAAGGATCACTAAGCACTAAAAATAGGGTGTATTTTTGGGATTGTAATTTTAGAGTGTTTTTAATTGGTTTGGTATCACTGATTGAATAACTATGTTAAATTTTTCAAGGATTTTTTGGCATTTTTTATGGTCATATTAGTCACCACATTATAGAATGTTTCTCTGAAAATATTAGGAAAAATATCGTGCATGTTGTGCTCGCCATTGGAGAGGAAAAAGAGGACATTCTTGAGAAAACAATCAGAATTGGGTACGTAACAATAGATGCCAAATATTTGAAGCAGTTTAGTCTTTATAGTCAATGGAATTCATTTTTTTCTTTATGTAAGTGGTTCTTCGTGGTTACTAATATGTATGCTAGGATTGCAAATCAAATATCACACAATGAATAACACAATAAGACACTAAAAAAGTAGCAACATAAATTCACTTGATCACCTTGCTTCTTTTATTCAACATCAAAGGATTTAAAGACTTCTAGAAGTTTATTACAAACTTAGGCTTGAAACCTACACTCTCTTTGTTGTTACAATCTAGCCAATGGACTCTTACACAAATACAACCTTCAAAGGCCAAAATCCATTATCCATTCTTCAACATTTCATTTATACATAGAGTTAGAAATGTCATTGTAACTACAAGACAATTGATATTCCTAGAAAGAGATTGTTGTAGCTGGAATTCCAACTCTTTCAACTCTCGAACCAATGGGTTCCAATTGGATTCATATTTTAGTGTTTGTACCTTTTTAACATAGAGAAAGGCCTAAGGTCATCCTAGAAACTCCCTCAACATGTAGATTTACATTCTTGATGATTTCATTGGTCCCAAATTCTCATGGAATATTGACATGGACAATTAGCAACTCATCCCCTTAATTTCTTGATTTCCATGTTCATGGACATATGTTCATTGTTCATTGGAAAATTCACATGGACTTTCTAGTAGTATCTCTAGCTAATATTTCAGTAGAGTATCCCCACATAGGCCTTGGTGCAACTCCAAACTTTCCCTAGTTACACTGCCTTAGTTCAACTAGGAATTTCCTAAAAACTCCCCAACATTGGGGTGGTAATGCAGTGAGAACTTTTGGAGAGTCTTTAAGTCTTTTGGGAGAACGTAAATTTTCCCCAGTTACATTGGCATAGTAAAACAAAGAATTTCCTAGTAATACTCCATCATAGAGTCAAAAAATTACAAAAGATTCTTGGAACAAAGAGTTGGTGCCATTGGGACATTTTGTAAAACACCCCATGGTGTCACCCAATTACACAACCATGGTGGTGAGTTCTAGTGGTATTTTTATGGGTTCATCGCAATCTTCCAAGATGAATGCTTAATGGTTAGTATCACCAATAATTTTGTGTGCATGACATAGTGGTGTTTAGGACATCTCCATAATATCCCTAGCACAAAGTTTGGGCCATTAATGCCATGAAGACTTTGACAAGAACACCCAAGTGCCATTGTGGCAACTCCAAAAATTGTCAAGATAAAGGTTGAGTCTTCTATTTTCCTTGTTTAGTCTCCTATAGTCGCACACACAATAAAATCCAAACAACATTGAAAATTTGAACTGAAGCTAAGACACAAAATAAGGAAATATTTTGGGTTGATGCATGATTGCTCAATACCTCAGAATAATCCTACATCCTACACCCTTAGTTAAAATTTTGTAAGAATTTTTCACTAAATGTTGTTGATAGATAAACATATGTTGGCTTCCTTGGGACTCTTTTCTTCTTTCTTGGGTGACCAATGCTTCCAACACCATCTCTTTTTGTTAGACCTCATTGTATTAAGCAAGTTACTTCCTACTTTCGATTGTCCAAGAATCAAAGGAAGACATTGTCGAGTTCAAATATCAACAATAGTTTCTAATGGATTCGATGTTGATTCACTCTATCCTGTAAGAATCTTTTTATGTCTAGTTAATGCACTTCACCACCTATATGTATTTTCTTTCAACTAGTTTCCATCCCCTTTAAGATGTTCCTCATCTCTATTTGTGTGACCCTAGTCTTTATTCTAGTATTTTTTCCTTCACTTTCATGGCTATTTTGGTCCTTTCCTACCTTCACCCACTTTCCCT
>ML779877.1:734006-816056 GCA_009831015.1 Picea engelmannii | reverse complement strand
AAGGGATAAATGGCATAATTATTACGTTACTTACTAGTGGTCTACCTAGGTGGACTCAATACAAGACCTTCAAAAAATTCCAACAGGTTTAAACTACTTGCTTTCATACAAATGTTCTTTCCTTTATTTCCATGATTAGAATACAAAATTCAATAGGAACAAAATTGCAATGCTTGTATGGCATAGGTAAAGTTCGAAAGGAATACCATAGTTTGGAGAGATCCATGGTGGAACACTTCATTCCTAGAAACAAAGTTCGTTGGCTCATATCAAGGGTTTATATCCAAGGTTTCACCCTTTAGATGAAGGATTTAATCATACTCTTTTTTTAACTTTGTATATCTCTTATAAAAGAGTCATATTAAAGGTGTACAAAAAGTTTCTTATTATTTCAGTCATTGAAAATAAACGAAAAGAACCTTAGATATGGATCATTATTAATCAATAAAAAAAGAATACAAGTCTTTGAGTTCTATAGGAATCAAAATATTGAGCCTAGTGACGAATGATTAAATATTTTTCGGCTATGTTGACAGTGAAAATAAGACTCTTGAGTACTTTAGAGATAGGGTTTTGATGAAAAATGATTTAAGTATTTCTAAGTGAATTAAATTAGTCTATGGAAGAAGAAGACACTTAAGTGGTAAGAATTTTGTAGATTGTTTTAAGGACATATTTATTTTGAGGTTGTCAAGATAAGAGTTGACGAAGAACATTTCCTTATTTACAACCTATTAATAATTTTTTTATTAAGGAATTTTGGGTATGTTACAAGATTTATTATGAATTAAGTATTCATCATTTCCTTGGCTTTCACCTTGTATTTAATGTGGAACTACTTAGACCATATTTTTCACCTCTCCTAGACACTTTAGTCATGACCGAGCACTTGGCCCCTACATAACTCAATCCTAACTGCATTGAACGTGTGACAGTTGATCGGATCATGGAAACCAGGATGAAGGGAACTTTAAAATAGAACATCCAACTCTATTGGGTCATCAAAGCAGGGTAGCTTCTTCACCACGAAAATTTGTTCACTAGGAGTCAGATTTAGCAGAAGTTTCCCCATTTGATGGAGGAACTTGATGCAATGGGGACCATTTATTCCTAGGGGGGGACTCATCTAGGTGGATACTAGTGACCACCCACCTATTCCCCTAATTTAGAATGGTTCAACATATTGACATTTTTTCTACATTTTTTTGGGTCCCAAACTTTCGCGGTCGTTTTGAGGCCCTACACGGCAATTTTTTGGCATGACCATACCTTACTTGTAGCCAAGTAAAATGATAGGACATATGGAATGTGTACTTATCGGTTACACCTTCTTGATGGGGTACTGAGTTCCCCAAGTGGAGATTGTATGAAAAATTTGTGTCCCCAGGAGATTGATGTATCAACTAACCACATGGAGACCAACAAACCTTTTGGTGTTTCATCTTCTATGGTTAGGGTTTTGGATGTTTATGGCTTTATCATTAACTCTTTATGTTAAAAGGAATTTTCATCATCTTTGTAATCATCTTCTTACGAATGATCATAAATGACACATCTCTCTCCTCATAGATAAGTTACCACTATTCTTTTGTATTCAAGACAATCATTAATAGAATCTGAGTTTAAATATACTAATATGTCTTTTGCAATATTTCTATGTGTTTCCTTTTTAAATATCTTCTTTCGTGTCATTCTCAATATAATCTAGATCATTAGATCTGATTTATTCCTGTTTAAAAGAATATTTTGAAATATATATATGTTTACATTATTCAAATTATACAAATTTATATAATTTTTAAATAGGGACAACATCTAACCAAGTAGAATATCCTACAACAAATAGCACTTCTCTAAAATTAATTGGTATTTACAAAAACACGCACTTTCATGACAGTTTTAAGGAACATGGATGCAACTAAAATTGAATAAATAGGACTAGTTATGGATGCAATCATAGCTTAATATAAAAGCAAGTACAACAGTGAAAGTTCATTTTACAGGTAAATCTATCATAGCACAAGCTAAAATTCTATTTATATTCTTAGATAAAAAAACTCTAAGACATGTAGTTAGATTATTGGGCATTTAAAGTGACAAAGAGATGAATTTAAATGAGGCTTTATGAAACAACATGAAGTTTCCCCTTCTCGATTGGAAAAAAATATCCAATAATGCTAAGGGTGCACATAGAGAATTAATAATAGATACCATTACATCAAGTCATGTGATGTCAATGATTTCAAAAATATTAAAAAACTAGAGGGAAACACTATGGAAGAAAAAAATATTTAGGGTTTAAATATATGAAGATTATGAACTTAGATGTCAGGATATTATTTGTAGGTATCTCTACCAAGATCTACTTCTAGATAATGTGAGAAATAGGGTGCAAGAGTTTTTTCATTTGAATTATCATGTTTAACCAAATGAAAAGGATGTTGTGGATTATTATATATCAAAAGGAGTATGTGAAATTCATGCAAGGAATTTAACATAGGTTACTCAAGTGGAATTGTTCTGGGATTTTAAGGAGAATAATATTTATGTGAACATTTCCTTTAGCATATTTGTCATTCCTAAACCATGGTAATTTAATCCCATCGTTATTTGAGACACATGCAATTGTTAACACCTTATAGAATTCCACTTGTATTATGAAACATTTTTAGAAGTTGGCATACAACATTGGTCAAATGAGCCCCTTCTTTTAAGTGTTTGTGATTTTCTATCTAACATATTATGTGCACAAGAGAATTATCGGTAATTTGATAAGAAATAATGTGTGGTTAGAAAATAAAAAGAATCTTCTCATTTGGCACTATTTAGTAGAAAGTATCCTATTGATATGAGTAATGATCCTTGATTTTCAAATATGATTGTGAAGTCGAAAATTTATGAATATGTTAATTACAATCTTATCATAGATTCTTATGAAATCTAAAAAAGTATTTTCAAATATGATTGTGAAGTCGAAAATTTATGAATATGTTAATTACAATCTTATCATAGATTCTTATGAAATCTAAAAAAGTATTGATTTACTTGAAGATGATATCCCGATGGAATATTTCATGAACAAGCTTAGGAATCAAATATATAAATATATCAATCAATCTCATATATCAATCTCATATAGCACAATGGAGTGACTTACAATTCAAGAAATCAAATGACAAATTTATGAAAGGAACAATATTATTACTGGTCAAATTTGTTGAGAATTACACTTCCACTACACAAAAGGAGAAACAAAGTGAATATTATCATTTAGAACATGTTTCTTTAATTGTGCATATTTTGTATAGACATGCATGCTCATTATCAATGGGTGTGATATCAATGCTAATAATATTGAAGTGGTTAAAGAATATTATTTTTAAATTAGTGATCACTGCACACATGATACATGTTTTGTTCAACATTTTTTTGGTTTTCTTTACAACGACTTAGTCAAAAGATAAATCACTTTTAAAGAACATTGGGTTTGGTCAAATGGTTGTGTTAGTGAATTTAAATTATGATGATCAATCTTATGGTTATGTCATCTTCATAAGAAAATGTTTTTTTTTTCACAGATGGAGTTTCTTTGAAATGGGGCATGGAAAATGAGGGCATGATGGTGCAGGTGTTTCCATTAAATGATTTCTTAGGAGGTATGAATTTCATATTATTTTGGTTAATGGTTTTGTCCCATCATAATATAATCCGAGTTAAGGGAAATGTTTGTAATCTAATTCGATTTAATGGATAAGGGTATTGGATTCCACATAATACTTAGATGTTGTATTGTGAACTTTGAAGCTAATACAATGAGAAAGAGAAAAGTGAAACTCTAAATTAGGATACTTTTCTAATAAAGGATTTATAGGATAAATCTTGTGTATACTATGTGAATATGCCATTATTACTTTTATATTTTGGATTATACTAGTATGTTTTCTTGCACATATTTATCAAACTCTTTGTAGAGATCATAATTGGCATTGTAAAACCCTACAGATCATATTTAACACATATAAACATAATAATATAGTATTATGATCATTTGAAAACATAATTAATATCATAAAATAATTTTAATGACACAATACTTACTTATATAAACCTATTATATTTTATGAATATCACATTTACTTGTATGAGCCTATTAGCTCATACAAACCTATAAAATCTCCAATAAATTTCATTTGATTACTTGTATATAAACATGGAAATGAAACTGACTTTGCAATGTCCCCTTGGAATAAAAGCATATGTTTGTAACTTATAATGGATATGAGTTGGTTGAATCTATCTAAATTAGAGAAATCATAGAAAAAATTATGTTTAAGGTTTCATGCAAATCCTTATTGTCCATTTCTTTAAGACAACTCTTTTATTGGTGAAGGTTTACTTTTTCCAACATTAAATTCTTGAGCACAAGTATATACACATTTTTTTAACAACCAAATAGTTATATAGATTATGGGGACATTTATAGGAGTATAAAGACTTGGAATATAAGGAGGCAAAGTGTTATTGGATTGGGTAGAAGTGTAGTAGGTTATGATAAATTGTTATTTAATGAAGCTTGGTTATCAATTTTTTTATATGTAGAGTGTGTAGTGGGATGGAATAAGATACAATTTTCTATTTTTTTTTTTCATATTTTTGACACCATAAGTGGGTGAATTATTTGTGAGTTTTGAACAATTAATCTATTTAGAATATTTTAAGTTGGTTGACAATTTAATATCCCTTTATGTATTGAAGTATATGCATTTAATTTCCCTTAGGACATTTCTCTTAGCACATTTTTCCGGAATATTGCATTAGAAGTTCATAACCATGTTTTGTGGCCAGAATAACCTTCTTCTTTGTTTTTATTTTAAAAGAAAAATAAAAGGGGCCTCATAAAAAAAATTGATTTGTAATGCCTTATCCACTACTACTATGAGCCAAATGATTTTTCTTTATCTACCTTGAAGGTGTGAGGGTTTTGGATATTTGAATATTATTATTTTTGAGGAGGTTTGTCATGATCAATAATCACTTTGATATTGATATTGTTCTTTCATATGTTATTCATTATACCTTTGGTTTATGATGCCTCTCTAATATTTACATGATAATATTTACATGATGATATTGACAGGTTTTCTTTAGAACCTTTTGCATATTTAAAAATATTTGTTGATCCTATATTGATTGTAGGGTTTAAAGTTCTATTTTATGCCTTAAATGACTTTTCTTTTGGGAACATCCTAAATTATTATGCTCACGTGTAAATTATCGTCTCATAAAATTATTGAGAAGTAAATGGTTGGCTTGGATGAAGAGTAGATTTTTCCTTTGCATTTTGTATCTATTATAATCATATTCATGCTCAAATTCTCACATGTTAATTAGGTTCCTTAGTTTAATATCCATAAAAGGAATTACAAGATAGTTGATCACTTCTAAGAGTTTGAGATTAGATACATGCATATTTCATGACATTTCTTTACAACATAATATTTTTCAAGGAAAAACAAGATTATAGATAAATGCTTCCAGGGAATTCATTATTTTCATTTCCTCATTATTCAACAAGCCCGATTATTTTTCATTTGTTAGTAAAATAACAATGAGAAATAATGTAAATTTTAAAATCCTTTAGAAAATGTCTTCTTCCTTGTGTAACAAAGTTTATCCTTTTCTAGGTTGTAGGAACAGGGTTGCAAAGTTAATTTATTGATCACATACTTAGGATATTTCAAGTTCTCAAGAGAATCATGCCGAAACAAAGGGTCGTGTCGATTTGGTAAAAAAATACATGAAAATCCTAAGAAATTTCCATCATTAATGAATAAAGATTCAAGCCTCATATTGCTTTACTTAATTGTTTCAAATACAACATACAAATGGGAAGACCTCAATGTTTCTCCTCTCTACAAGATTTCTTTCTTATCAAATATAGATTATCATCGTATATAGCACAGGATAGAGCCTCATTATTTCTAGAAACCCGTCTAGGTTTTCCCTTATCACTGTGTCCATTTTGGTCCTTTTCATTTTACAAAGTATCAGTTTTATTGTATTCATTTTGGAACATTTATCCATATTAGGAACCTTGACCATTGAAAGGTTAAGACTGGAGTACCTTTGGAATATTTTCAAATCCATGAAGGCTACAATCCTATCAAACTCTCACCTTTGATAACTCACTTTTATGTGCACTTCCCCATAATAAATATTGGTCATAGTGCTCAAGTCTCCCATGGGCCATAGATCCATGAAGTTTTCCCTTTGTGGATTTGTCTCTTCAAGATGTTTTTTAGCATTGTTTCATGTTAACCTACAACCTGTATGCCTTGTGTTTTTCGTCTAGGTTTTCAATCAATCACCTATCCCTCATGAGATAATGAAAGGAAATCATGAAAACCCTCAACCCTGATCTATGGATGATAATCCTCACCGAAATTGGCATTTGAGTGCTTTCTTTGAACCTATCGCAACCTACGATCCCAGACACTTATCTTCCCACATGATTATTTTCCCATGAGCTCACACCTCTACCTCCTTATATACCCAATGCGACTATCCTGCCTTCCCTAAAAACCAATCAAATTTTTCTTCCTAGTGAATCGGACATGAGATTTCAGACCTATTATAATTATTTTCATTCTAGTTTATTTCAATTGCAGGTAGGGTAAAAAATTTAACGCGGGCCTGACAATCTATACATTTCCTAACTACATATACAAATTACATGGAAGATATTCATAAATATAAAAATATCATAATCAATTCCCACGATGCATGTGGGATTAATATTTGAGCTAGCAGGCCAACAGTGGAAATTGACTCATAGAACAAATGGATGGCTCATGAGCATTGAATTCATAGAAACTTATCTTGAGCTATAGGTGGTCGAATCAGGAATGCGATGGTCTATTAGAAATACTAAGTAGATAAGAACCTATTGGAAAAATCCTTTTCACGAGAATAATAGTAGAAACACATAGAAAATTCAAGGAAAGAAATGAATGTACATAAACATGGTCGAAATATTTTTAGTAATTATAACTCATGAATATCCAACATAGAGACATTGACTATTAGGACTCTTCTTAAATTTTGTATATTCATTAGAAAATATATGGAGGAACTATGAATTGTAAGATAAAACAACAAGAGATAAAAATAAAAGTTGTAACCACAAGGACAAATCAACAGTTATGAGAACTAAAGTGTAACACCCATATAGGATGTTAGGAAATTAATCATTCATTAAATACATATGCATTAACAACTTTGATTTAACATAATTTCATTGATTTTCATTTCCACAACTCTTTTACATTTGCACAATGATAACTATAAATAACATGATGAAACAAGCAATATGTTAAGTCTAATATTTAAAACTTAAAACAAAAGTACAACAAAATACCAATGAAAATACCTCCTTCATGGTCTGTTGAAGCTCATAAATTGCAATGTATCTTTTCTAGTAGTAGGAATATGCTTCCAACCATTCTTTTCCCGCTTGCCTAGAGTGAAACAACGAAATTCTCCCAGCAAATTAGGAGCCTAGCCAACTTCTTAGTTCCAAGAAACCTTTTGGTTTCTTGGCCCTCCGTGCCCATGACTCCAATAAAAACAAAGCACAAATGCTCAAAGAAAACCATCAGAAGAAATATATCTTCCAAAGATTTCACAACCTCTCATCATGCTTCAAACCTCCTCCATCCTCTTCCTCACCACTTCTTATGCCTATTTATCAAGTTTCAAGACACCCTTCCCCAAGTCTCCTCAACCACCCTCATTATTATCCATTAACCTCCCTTCTCTAGATTTTTGGGAGAATATTCAAATAAAACTAAAATATAAATGACTTGCATTAAACACCAATAAATAAAATGAAAAGTCTTTCTTCTCATGCTAGGTAATAAATGCAATTTGACAATTTTCCCCAAAATGTACATGAAAACCCACCATGCTCATTTAATTCATCATGCCAACCATCAATCAAAGTCAAAGAAGGTATTTAATGCTTCTAGAAATTTTTTATGTAATATAATTTACATAATCAATAAATATTCAATTAAATAGTCAATAATCTACTTTAATAATTAATACATTAATTAATTGTACTAGTGTACATGTGTAGGGTATGTGTGCGTAAATAGCAGACACATATATCATGCATGTACTAACGATAAACAACCTTTTACTCTATTGCATAGTTCCTATATGATCACACCAATATACAAAGGAAAACAGATCAAGTAATGCATCATTTAATAAACTTAATGAACAAAATTACACCAATTCATCAATAGCTCGTTATCACACTTAAAATATCAATAGGAAATCAAAAGAGGGTTTTAAACATGGTAGGAACCAAGTGAGTAAACAATAGTGTCATCTCTAATCCCCAATTAGTATTTTCAACTAACATCGAAGCATCCTTCCTTCATAACTTACTTCCATATTCCATCCTATCCTTTCCTCTGTTGGACTAAGTTGGAGCATCAACTATGTTGACCCAGCTCCAGATAGAACCCGTAAGTGGAAGTTCCATACATCTCGACAAAGCTTCCCCAGTAGGCTACTAGCAGTCGCCATCACACGTCTAGGGGAGTGTGACTTCACACAACCCTCCCACAAATCTAGGTTTTAGAGGATAAACGGTGGGAAATACCTCCACCTCTCCTTATAGAACTAGGGTGAACACCCTACATCAAAACCTATTGTGCAACTATTGTTCTTAGAGTCACGTCATCAAACAACCACTCTGGGAAAGTCGTGTGTCCTGTCAAAACCACACTTACCACAAATCATAGCAATATTTCAAATCATAAATTAAATAATCATTATAACTTATAGGATACATTATCTTCTTGATGTCTATGACATCCATGTTACCTCATCACTGTAGTAATTTTGCTATCGCATGGCTCATCAACCTGTAGGTTATTTTACCAATAACTCAGATCCATGTATATACATCATAATTTTATATAAGAATCCATATATGTATTGACGTTCAATTTAGAAATGTATGTTTATTTTTATCATGTCTTACATGTGTTATGCATTCTCAACATAACTTTGAATCAGTATCCATGTACCTAAATTCCACATCTTAATTTGCATGTTTAAGAAAATCAAAGAGTTATCATCATCATGAGCATATAACAATTAAAATAATAGTATGCAACACATAAATAGGTCTAGATGTACACTTGTCACATGTCCATATCAATATTGTTGAGTCCAAATAGTTGTTAAGAAATGAATTACTAAGATGAGAAAAATCAAAGTTCTAACTACCTAAAGCCAAAATATGGGGCATTACATAAAGGGTTTCTCTTATTCTATAAAAGAGAACTCGTTATATGAAAAGGGAGATTTGATTTTTTCTTGTTGTTATATAAATGGTACTATTATCTCATGGAATAAAGAGAATAAGGAAATTTTAACAACCATGAATGGTGTTCATTTGTATATGGAACTATTCTGCATGTGTAATTGAATTTTATAGTTTCTCGAATAATATCTTATATGAACTATTTCTATGTGTATTTTTTCATTTATTTGACATTTGTTGTTACTAATGAATACAATGATGGTTATGCAAGTGCACTATGTAACTACTTATGTTTATATCTCTTGCATGATTGCTTTCATATATTGTTTTTTGTCATGAACTATTTCTACAACCAATAGTATAATTTTACATTGTACCTATCTATTTGGAATGCTCTTGGATATGATATTAGGTTAGAATATATGGCTTGTATTTTTTTTAATTATATTTATTTAGGATTAGTTTTCTTTCAAAAGAAAATTTATTCGTTTTCCTCTTTCTCTTCTAATTCTTAGTGCCAAATATTGGACACGGTGCTATGTTGTCATTGATGTCAACAAGGGTCATCCAAACAATTCCATTCAGACTATAACTCTATTATAGTACCCACCTATACCATTTTCAAGAGAGCTTTGCAAGAGCATTAACTCTGATGAAGCATGTGGAGTAATAAGAAGACTAAGAAGATGATTTTTTATTCTGAGATATACAAGGTTGATGTTGTCCCATAGAAATGAAAAAAAATAAGATCAAAATAGGGTTCTCAAATAAAATACAGTAAGTATATATGAACAAATATGAAAATGAATGTGTTCCAAATCTACCCGAGACTCTATTCTCCATTTATTATAATGATTGATTCTCTAATCATTATAAGTATGAAAGTTGTAGGAGTTGACACTAAAGAACAAATAACAATGTTGATCGTTGGATTAAAATAAGAACATGACCGACGAAGGAATCAATAGTGAATGGAAAAGAATGAGTTTGATTGATCAACGATCATTGCATAAAAATGAAACCATGATCTAGTGGCTTAGATATTTTTCCGTGAGTCCGCTACGTACCCAAAACAAAATGGCTAAGTATAATATTATATCGGGTTGACTGATATAAAGAATCACTTAAAATTTTCTAAGTATAGGTTCATTATGGAGGTAACGAAAGATAGGTGTACATTTTGATGACACCTAATAAGACATGTCAGTCTGTGAATCTGCTAGTCTGTGAACCTGAGAAGAATCACTTAAAAATTTCAAAGTGTAGGTTCTTTATGGAGGTAGTAGAAGTGGGGTGTGCATTTTGATGACACCCGAGATGACATGTGAGTCCATGAACCCACCACATAAAATAATTCTAAGTAGAAGGTCTATGTTTGAAATAAATGAGGACCATTCACTCAATGGTTGATTAAATCCAAACCATGGATGTATCTAAAGCGCCTAGGAAAGTGAGGATTGTCCACTAAATTCCTAATTAAAACCAAATCGTCAGATTGAGGTGCAATAAATAATGTGGGAGCTTCAGATATAACCGTCAATTAGGATGATATATCTACGGTGGAAATGTAGCATGCATCACCAAAGGGGGAAGAGGTTAATGAGAAGGTTGGCATCTGTGTAGGTGTTTTGCAAATTAGCACAGTAGACACGTAGTAGCATCCTATGAAACACAGATACCCTAATAGAGGGTTTATAAAAACATTATGATCACTCGCGCCACTAAGAGGGATACCATGAGTGGTAAGTGGTAATTCCATACATATTAATAAGTCAATCTGGTGCAAACCTCCTACCCTCAGGCCAATATCCACGCATGATCTTTTCTAAACCACGACAAGGGTTAACTAAACTCCTTGTGTAAACCCGCGAAGGATTTCAGGTCTCGTGAGTTGGGCACCTTGAATGCAATGCCACAACTCTTGGTAATAGACGAAACACAAAATTGCAAATGGGCTTAAGGATTAATCCCCCTCTTCAGCCCCTTTTCCAATATGACCACAACCAAGCCTTAACATAAACACCTTTCACAACTTGCGACTTCGCGAGTTGGAGCACCAACCTTTTGTGCTCTTCCCTTGTGAATCCCTGAAACGTGATCCATCAATGGAGGTTGACTCCAGCCAAAGCGACGGGTGCACGTCACCTGTCACCTCTGTCTTTTCCGCTTACAGGGTGAGTTTTTACCACCTATTCACATGGACTTTCCTGGCTTTCGTAACCTGAGCAAAGAACCAACAGTCGTTCATATTCCTTTATGGATCCTGACTCTGAAATTGTGCCTTCAATGGGATCGACGGCTATGTGCCTCCCTCGATCCAATGGTCCTGGCTGTATTGGGATTTCGCAACCCAGGAGTTTGCAACTCTTGAGTCCAACCTTGAACTACTCCACTTCCCGATCCCCGATATGGCGAATTCACATACGAGATCAGCGACCCTCGTTGATCTGGATCTAATGATCACTACTCCTCCTGATATTACAAGTGTTGAAATATTCTCAGTCTTAATCCCTCCACTCATATATCAGATCCAACGACCTACAGAACTTCGACACTTCCTCTTGAAGCGATTTCACCATGCGGTTCAACTTTTAAGGAATTATGGCCAAGTGACTTGGCGTCCCTCCTCCTGAACGTGACTTCTGTTAGACAACTTTGACCTTTTTCTCCCTTTGAACTCTTCAAAGGTTCTATCCCTTCTGAGCTTTCACTTATGAACTCTAGGATTCCAAAAGGGTCCCTGCACGCACTCCTTACGGAAAATTTTCAAATAACCTTAGGTTATTTGGGTTCTTTGGCTCTGTGCACTCTTTGTGACAGAGAATTCTTCAACTCCTCTGTGAGTTTGAAATATTTTGTTCCCTTCTCCCAGCCTGCACACACTTTGCATAGCTCTGTGCTCTGCTAGCACTCTTGCCTGTAAAAACTCAATTTGAATCTTCTCAGAGAGTTATGAGATGAAACTCAGAGCCTCGTCGATGCACTCCTTGCGGACCCTCCACTGCACTCTTTGCAGGAGTTATCAGGAAGAGAAATAACTGAAACTCATTCTCCCCTTGTCCAGAATTCAAACATTCAACATAGAATTCTAGAGCATACACACACAAATTTCATGGAAATAAAATGCACATAGAGAATATAAACTAGCCTGCAACATATCATTCAATAGATGGTTCCAATAACCATAGCAAATACATAGATTGGAATCAAAGCTTTCTTGTATTAATTCCAATGCTCCTATACATGGTAAATAACAACAACTAGAATGCATAAAATTCTTTGTTCTCCTATGCATCTCTACAACTTATGAAATCTGAATCACAATACAAAGATACAAGGGTTGACAGTGTCTATCATCCGTTTTCCCTCCTATGCCCCTAAACTATCTAATCTATTAAATTAAATCTACCTACTTGCATTAAACACACATAAATGCCTATTACATCCGGCGGATAGGAACATACTCTTGAAAATCAGTTTGGATCTTCAAGGAATAAATGTGACTGCACTTTCCTCCCATCCATTACATTAATGTTTCAGATTTTTGAAATTCACAATGTTTTCACAAAAATGTATTTAATTTCATCTGTGCGTCTAGCTGTCTCCTCAGTTTTAGGCACACACTTAGGCTTCATATGATGCTCCTGCATCATACTCGCTCACTTGAAAAATTTTCATGAACTCCTGTTCATGAGCTCTTGCATGGTTTGTCCATGCTTTTGAATTGTTGCTTCATCCTCCCAATTAACATCTTCAACTGGATGTCCTTTCCACTTGACCAAGTATTCAAAATACTCTTTTCTCCTGGTCTTTCTGCTAATCCTCTTGTCAACTATGTCTTCCATCTATGGATTTTCAGCTACATGCATTTTTTTCATCCATGGATTCTTTTCTTGTTCATCCTTTTCTCTTGCTTCTTCAGCTCTGATACCACAACTGGTGCAGACCTCCTTCCCTCAGGTCGAGATATGCACAGGATCTTCTCTAAACCACGACAAGGGTTAACTGAACTCCTTGTGTAAAGATGTGAAGGATTTTGGGTCTCTCGAGTTGGGCACTTCGAATGCACTGCCAGAACTCTTGGCAATAGCCAAAACACAAAATTGCAAATGGTCTTAAGGAGTAAGCCCCCTCTTTAGCCCCTTTTCCAATATGACCACAACCAAGGCTTAATGTAAACACCTTTCGCAACTCGTGACTTCATGAGTTGGAGCGCCAACCTTTCATGCTCTTCCCTTGCGAATCCCTGAAACGTGATCCATCAATAGAGGTTAACTCCACCCAAAGCGATAGGCGCACGTCACCTGTCACCTTTGACTTTCCTCTTACAAGGTGAGTTCTTGCGACCTGTTCACACAGACTTTCTTGACTTTTGTAACTTGAACAAACAACCGATAGTCACTCCTCTTCCTCTATGGATCCCCGACTCCAAAATTGTGCCTTCGACAAGATCGATGGTTGTGTGCCTCCCTCGATCCAACGGTCCTGGTTGTATCAATATTTTGCAACCCAGGAGTTTGCAACTCTTGAGTCCAACCTTGAACTACTCCACTTCCCGATCCCCGATATGGAAAATTCACATACGAGATCAAAGACCCTCGTTGATCTGGATCTAATGGTCACTACTCCTCTTAAGCTTAYGGGTGTTAAAAGACTCTCAGTATTAATCCCTCCGCTGGTCTATCAGATCCAACGGCCTATGAAACTTCGACACTTCCTCTTGAARCGATTCCACCATCCGATTCAACTTTCAAGGACTTCTAGCCAAGTGACTTGGCATCCCTCCTATTGAACGTGACTTATGTGAGACAATTCTGACCTCCATATCCCTTCAAACTCTTYAAAGGTTCTATCCCTTCTAAGATTTCACTGATGAACTCCAKGCTTCCAAAAGGGTCCCTGCACGCACTACTTGCAACAAATTTTTAAATAACCTCAAGTTATTTTGGTTCTTTGGATATATGCAATMTTTRCAACAGATAATTCTTCAAATACTCTGTGATTTTGAAATAATTTGTTCCCTTTTCCCAGCCCGCACACACTTTGCACGACTCTGTGCTCTACTAGCACTCTTTCCTATAAAGACTCAATTTGAATCTTCTCTGAGAGTTCTGAGATGAAAATCAGAGACTGGTCGACGCACTCCTTGCGGACCCTCCACTACACTCTTTGCAGGAGTTCTCAGAAAGGGAAACAACTAAAACTCATTCTCCCCTTGTCTAGAATTCAAACATTCAACATAGAATTCTAGAGCATACACACATAGATTTCATGGAAATAAAATGCAAACAGAGAATATAAACTAGCCTGCAACATACCATTCAACAGGTGGTTCCAACAACCATAACAAACACATAGATTGGAATCAAAGCTTTCTTCTATTAATTCTAGTGCTCCTATACATGGTAAATAACAACAACTAGAATGCATAAAATTCTATGTTCTCCTCTGCAGCTCTATAGCTTATGAAATATGAATCATAATACAAAGATACAAGGGTTGAGGGTTTCTATCATCCATTTTCCCTCCTATTCTCCTAAACTGTCTAATCTATTAAATTAAATATACCTGCCTGTATTAAACACACATAAATGCCTATTACATCCAATAGATAGGAACATACACTCCAAAATCAGTTTGGATCTTTGAGGCATAAATTCAATTGCACTTTCCTCCCATCCATTACATTAATGTTTTAGATTTTTGAAATTCACAATGTTTTCACAAAAACGTATTTAATTTCATCTGCGCGTCCAGCTGTCTCCTTCGTTTTAGGCATGCACTTGGGCTTCATACGATGCTCCTACGTCATAATCACAAATGTCAGTCCTATGGAGTAGATAACTTAACACCTGTCTATTTGAATATAGGAAATACGCTTAAGAAGGCTTGAAATATGATAACCATTGAAAGGAAAATATTCCAAGAAAAAGTTCTTGGCTTACCAGTGAAAATTAAGAACATGATTCTTAAGTTAAAAGGCTATTGAAGAAAAAAAAACCCAAGGTGAATTGATTACTTAAGAATAATAATAATAAATGATGAAAGTTGTTATTCAAACAACATTATTATTAAATAAATAAAGAGGTGCAATGATACATTATTAAAAGACACATTGGTTGAAATATTATATCCATTAAAAGACTATATAAACCGTAAAATATGGTGTAAGGAAGATGTCTTTGTGATCTAGTTCAAAACATAAAAACACAGACAAAGTCCAAGGAAGAATGTGAAACATTCACATGAAGTGAGGGTGGAAGGGAGGAGCAAAGGAGGATTGAATTCCTTTATAGGTTGAAGCTTGAAACAGGGAGTTTGTTCTTCCTCAAGTTGGTGCTTGAAAAAAAAAGGGATTAGAGTCCTTTATAGGTTGGAGCCTGATCAACAAGGAGTTAGTGTTGTTAGAAATAAACGGTGTGCTCGTTTCACCATAGACAATATCTCAATATTATCGCCCAACCATAGGCACAAATTACACCCCTGAGGATCTTAACCTTGACATACATAATAATTTTGTAAGAAATCCCTATAACCAATAGCCAACCAAGGTAGCATACTCTCTCCATATATAGCATACCAAGTAGAAATTCCAAGCCATAACCAATAAGAAAGTCCAACCATAACCAAAGACCAAATCACCACTACAACAGATGCAACTCTCCTCCAGTCATGTGCACCACTTCTCCTTATGTAGTTATGAGAGTGAGTGTGAAAAATGAGCTCTAGAACCCTCTTATTTAGAGTCCTCCAAGTGACCTAACTGAGCCAACTTCTAATTATGGAGGATAATAATTTAATATAAATTATTATATTGAGCCGAATTGTATTCTAAGGTTATCTCCTAACCTTCTATGGTTTCTCTTACTTCCCATAATATTCTAGACTTGTCAAAGGTTACATGTAGAGGTTCATACTTCCCATAGATACCATAATATCAACACTTCCTCCTATATAGGGAGGTATTAAAGGAAATTTTATTGAGCACAAATATACCATTCAACTGGTAGCATCATCATATCCAAACAAGTTATCCCATGATCACGTAGATCAACTTACAAGAAACATCACCATTATCAGTATCATCTGTTAGCATAAAATGCATCATATCTTGAGGCCATACTCCATCTAAGTAATCAGGCAGGATGTTGAGTATGTCTCTCACTCAACAGAGTGATACAAGAAACATTCTTCTAATCTGGACATATGTCCTAGAAGAATATATGTTCCAAAAGATGTTGAAAGCCCTATAATCGGCTACAAGTATAATTCTTCTAATCTAGACCTACGTCCTAGAAGAATGTCAGTCCTCCCAGATGTTGAAAGACACCCTATGGGATACAAAGACCATTCCTACATAAATGTTAGTCTCAGACTATGTTCTAATCAGATCATATGTACCATAAATATCAATATCTACCCATATTCCTTAGAAAATATCGGTCCCATATCAACCACCCTAATTTGGACATCATTTCCTTAGGAGGAAAATTATTCATCTTTATTGGGCCAACAACTATGCCTCAGGAAAAATACCAGTCCATGATACGTCAACAAATATGTCAACATGGACCATTATTCATAGGGAGAATGTTTGTAAACCAACAATTATTTCTTCTAGGACCATTCTCTTCCTGGAGAATGTATGTCCATCAACACATTGACTATCCATCTAGCTGAAAATCATCTCCAACAATAGTGGTAGTCTCCATGGAAATTAGGTAGTAGCATACAACTTATTCAATGCCATCCAATAGAAAAGAACTGTGTCTATTCATAGTAGTATACAACTATTATCCAGTGGTACACAACCACTCCTAGTATCACACGACTACTAGCCTGTGACGCATAGTCACTACCAGTGGATCACATCCACCATAGTAACATACAACTATTTTCTAGAGACATACATTCTCCACAACAATCATATCATATGATATCAACCTACATCAATAATTTCATGATATAAAATGAGTCATCTAGGAAATTCTTCTACTCACATCTATGATATATAGAAGAGCATCTTCCCTCATAACGTTAAAAATTAGCCATGGGATGTGTGGACTATTATTCCCAAGCATAGAAGAATAAATGTCCATGATCGTTGAACTTGAACCATTCAACCTAACTGGGCCATTCTTCCGTCATGATTAATAGTGAAAAATGGAGAGAATGGAACTTCCCTAGGGAATGATTGTCCCTGATTTCTGAACCTAGACCATTCAACCTAACTGGTCCATTCTTTCGACATTATTCATAGTGCAACCTAGAGATAATGAGTATTCCCTAGGGAATGACTATCCCTGGTTGGAGAACCTGGACCATTCAAACTAACTGGGCCATTCTTCCAACATGATTCAAAGTGCAACCTCAAGAGAATGAGTATGCTCTAGGGAATGACTGTCCGGGCCATTTCCTACAGAAATGACTGTCCTACACCAACCTCCTACATCATACCATTCTTCAAAACTTCTCACAACTATGAATTTCAAAAGAATGACTCCCCGAGGAGGCAGACCATTATGCTTGACCACTTCTTAGAGTGACTTCCAAGGAGAATCAGTGTCCTAAGCCATTCCCCCACATTGTTCATAAGGGGAATCACTGTTTATGGTACATCATCAATCTGTCAGGCCATGATTGTCTATTCTAGACCATTTTCCAAATTGGAAAATGATTTTCCACCATAAATCTTGGACCACTTTTAGAACGGGAAAGTGACTACCCAAAATGGACCATTTTCCAAACTAGAAAATAACTGTCCATTAAGAATCATGGACCACTTTCCGGACCGGAATGTGACTGCCCAACCTGAACCATTTTCCAAACTGGAAAATGGCTGTCCATATATCGATAACATATTAGTTATCTATCCCAATCTGGGAAGTAATCACTTCCCTTTCCAATAAGGAATTCATCTCCACGAGTCCATCTTTTTCCTTAAGTATGCAAACGTTTCATCTTGGACAGAGGCTTTACAAAAATATATGCTATCTACTCATCAATGGAGATATACTAGAGAACCACTTCTCCCCTCTAGACTTTATAACAGAGAAAATAGTACTTGATCTCAATGTGCTTCGACCTGTCATGGAACACCAGGTTCTCTGAGAGCTCCACAGAGCTCTGGTTATCACAATATATCATGGTCGAATCCATCACCTGATCAAACAGTCCAAAAACCAACTTATGGAGCCACACTTCTTCGATACAAGAATCACAAGATGCAATATGCTATGCTTCTGAAGTGCTGAGTGCAACTGACTTTTGTTTCCTTCTATCCCATGATATCATGGAAAATATCAAACTGAAACATATCCATCAAGAATTTCTTTTGTTATCTTTACTCCCTCCCCAATATGAATCAATAAATCCATGCAGTTGTATATCATAACTCAAACATCCCATGAATACATTTCAAGGCATGCTTTGCAATTATTCAATTCTCATAATTAGGTTCCATCTGGAACTATCTTCTTAGCAAAGCAAATATCCAGCTGAGTATTCTCCAGATACATCAACTTCATATATGTCATCATGGGAGTTTTCCATGGATTTGAAATACATTGTCCCATAATTATGAAGGACTATTTCGGTACAGTTCCTCTGTCATAGGAAGTTTTCACCATGCTTCTACTATACATGAGAGGCTTTGCACCAAGTTTCTTGAATCCATACAAGGTATTCTTCCATATGCAATCATGGGTCTCTTTATGGTATACCTCAAAACCTTGAGGTTTCTCTACATATGATTCTTCTTCAATTACTATGTTGAGAAAAACAATCTTTACATCCATTTGATGTAAAATCTAGCCCATGGATACTACAAGAGATAATGACTCAGGTAGAAGTATATCTGGTTACTGGAACAAGTTGTCATCATAGACTTCTCCTTCCTTCTGGGAGAGCCCTCTAGCCTCGAATCTCACCTTGTATCTATCAAAGCTTCCATTTATAAGTCTTCACATATTCTTCAATGGACCATATCATTGGGTATTCTCTCCCTCATAATCCCAACTTCATGCCTGGATGAGAAATAACTAGAACTTCCTTTTTTTAATTCTGATACTTCGTCCTTCTAAAATTATACAATCAATTCCCTATATATGAGAGAGTCCATGATTCCATCTACTATACCTCTCTTTTCTTTCGGCAAGTTGTCACAATCTTGTTCTAGTTTCTTCCCAATTGGAAGTTGTTGCAAGTATTGTGTCATCCTTATAAACTTATTCTATGACGGCTTCCAAAAATATTGTTCATCAAAGGTTTGTCAACATATTTCACAACGGTGCATTCTTGGAGCAAGACAAGAAGCCAATTAAAGATCCAAGACAATATGATTTATTGACAGAAAACTGAGTTAGATAATACAATATCAACCTTATAATATCTTGAATAAAGTCAACTTATAACTTTGACTAGAATATCATAATTCCATAATAGCCAGAGATATATCAAGTCAAACCTGGAGAGTGTGTTGATCTTCTGAATGCACTAAATCCAAGATCACTTATTTGGACAAGATCCCTTGTACATTCCCTACAAACACACTCATGCTAATGATACAAATTAAAAGAACATGTATAGGTACATAACTTTGTTACCCAACTGTGATGATAAAACTTTGAATCATTTTGTTGGACCAGAGGTTTAATTGCTAGAGGGTTGGTAAACCTCATAATGTTCCTTTAATTAGATCTCTCTTAGGTAAAACATACACTTTCTTCATGTTAGGTCTTATGTCTTCATGACTGCCATGTTCTGAGGTTCCTTCTCTTTTCCTACTTCAAATTTTGGTTCCATAATATTTCCTTTCATGATATCCAACACTTTTTTTTTTTGCAAGGATGAGATAAATCCTTGTCTTCCATTCTTTGCAGTTAGAAACCTCTTATAACTTGTTTTTAGGCTTCATAGTGTAATTCATGACTTCTTTTACCTAGTCAAACTTTGACTTTGACTTTTTCAACATTTGACTTTAAGAAGCAACTCAAAATTAATGTCTTGGCTTGATGAGAGTACCAAGAGGTGAACTAGAATAGGGTGCATTAGGTTACCCAGGAACTAGGTCTAGCAATTCACTTAAGGTGCCTCAGCATGAAGGTTAGGGTTTCGATACTCCAAAAAAACATTTGACTGCAATTGCAACCGAGAAAATTCTTTAAATCTACCTTCCAATGGTTATAATGTCCAAAGATAGTGTGCGCCCATAACTTGTTAGAAATAAAAGGTGTGCTCGTTTCACTATAGACAATATATCAATTGTCACCCAACCACAGGCACAAATTCTATAGCCGAGCACCTTAAACTTGATAGACATAATAATTCCAGAAGAAAACACTAGAACCAATAACCAACCAAGGTAGCATATCTCTCTCTAGAGCTAGTGTACCAAGTAGAAAGTCCAAACCATAACCAAGAAAAAATTTGAACCATAACTAAAGACCAAATCACCACTACAACAGCTACAACTCTCCTCCATTCATTTGCACCACTTTTCCTTATGCAATTGTGATAGTAAGTGTGACAAATAAGCTCTAGCACCCTCTTATTTATAGTCCTCCAAGTGACCTAACTGGGTCGACTTCTACTTCTGGAGGATAATAATTTAATATAAATAATTATCTTGAGATGAGTTGTCTTTTAAGGTTATTTCCTAACCTTCTAGGGTTTCTCTTGCTTCTCCGAATATTCTAGACTCTTCAAAGGTTACATGTAGAGGTTAATACCTCCTGTAGCAACCATAATATCAACATGTGCTTCCTCAAATTGGTTCTTGGAAAATAGGGGATTGGTATCTCCTTAAGTTGGTGCATAAAAGAAGAGAGATTGATTTCTCTTACAAATGGTAACTTGTAAATGAAATATAGTTTTTATGATTGTTACATTTAAAATTCATAGTTTTGTACATTCTTGTTGATAAATTTCTATAAATTAATAAAGAATTAATTTAATTTGATAAAAAAAGAAATATTGATTCACCACCCCTCTCTTAGTATTGAACAACATTCCAAAAATTGGTATCAGACCAGGTTCCTTCACCACATTCTAACCACTTGAAAGAATATTATGAGAAATCCAATTGATCAACAAGAAGGAATGTCCTCCAGTAGAGCACCATTGTTCAAAGGGAATGATTATGCATTTTGGAGTATAAGTATGAAAATTTATCTGATGGTTCTTGGATGTGATGGTTGGATATCTATGGTAAATGGTTACACTGAACTAATTATTGCACCTTTAGATGATACTGCAAAGAAACTCTGCAATGATACTTCAATGTTTGTCAATGCAATTCTGGGTGGATTAACAAACCCCAGATTTGTAAAAATGAGGCATTGTAAATTAGAAAAAGGAATTTGGGATAAACTTAAAGTCATCTATGAAGGATATGGAAAAGTTAAGAAAACAAAACTTCAAACGTACAGAGAGAATTTTCAGAGTCTAAATATGAAAGAGGAAGAAAACATTGTAGAATATTTTCAAAGAGTGGATGAAATAGTCAATTCAATCGGAGCATTAGGAGAAAATATAAAAGACAAAATTATTTTCCAAAAGGTGTTGAGATCATTACCAATGATATATGATTCTAAGGTATCTACCTGCAAATATAGAGAATACCTTGAAACACTTACAATGAATGAACTTCATCGGATTCGTAGAGCCCATGAAATGAGAAATGCAGAAGAAAAGTCATCGAAAAGGGAAACAAACTTCAAAGAATCAAAAGAAACAAATAACCATGCACATGTGCCAAATGAAAATCACTCAAACATATCAGAATCAAAAGAGGATAAATTTATAAGGAAACTCAAGAAAGGGTTTGGGAAATAAAAAGGGAAGTTACCCCTCTAGTGTTTTAATTGTGGAAAAGTTGTAAATTCTACCTCCAAATGTCCCTATCCAAAGAAGGAAGAGGGTGTTGATGAAGAAAATGAAAATCTTAAAGAACCCGCGAAGAGAAAAACTAGAAACAAGGATAATTATACAAGAAAAAGAAAAAATTATACTCTAAAGAAGATAGTAGTTCATCTGACATGAGTGAAGATGACGAGACAAAACTTTTTTTTATCGGAACAGAAACTCAAAATAATGTTCCTGGTGATAATGAAGAAAACTATGAAGTTGAAGGATAAGTATCCCTTGAAGGAGAACTTATTAGTGCTCTTGAAGAACTGATAAACTATAAAAATAAGAACAAATCATTAAGAGAACAACTATTAGAACATGAAGAATTTAAACAAAAATAAAGAGAAAATGAAGTTTTAATAACCATCAAGGAATCAAAACAAACCATTATTGACATGAATTCTCAACTCCAAGAAGCCAAAATAAGTGAAGAGGTCATAAGTAAACAACTCAATGAAAAACAATTATACTATAAAAAGATAGAGGCTAAAATTGTTTTTTCTAAAAAGAGAACTCAAGAAAGGAAACAACCAATGAAGATTTGAAAACATTTCAAAAATCTTGGATGATATTCTTAATAGACAAATATCATCAAGCAATAAGTTATGGCTGGGTTATGATCAAATGAAGTCTAACCAATGATCTATCTCTACATCTCAGAAAACTGACAAAAATCCAAAAAGTTATGCAGTTACCCTTAAGATCTCTTTCAAAAAGGAAGAAAGAAAAATAAAGATTGATTCTAATCAACATAAGTATGCTCTCCTTTCAAAATAAAATGAATATAGAAATAATACAACTACAAGAACAAGTCCCTCCAAAAGGTATCAACATCTCTTTCTTGGCTATTGTTTCTCTTGCAATAATTTTCGGCATAAAGCATTACACTGTAGAGCTTATGGACAATACAATCATAAAAATGTTCAAAGATATGGTTATAAGAACAGAAAGAATAATAATAATCAAGAGAAAAGAAACTGCAATTCATTCTCTACAGTGAAAAATTATAATGTTGAAATCCAAAAATGCGACGATTATGGTCACAAATCTAGTGATTGTAGACTACCAAATATTCCCATAAAAAAATCCAAAATTCAAGATGAAAAACATAAGAATTCATGGAAAGAAAAAAAAAATGGAAGAAAAGGAAACATAGTGTAAGTTAGCCTTATATTATAAAGATAAGAGGAGTCAATGGTATGTTGACAGTTGATGTTCAAAACATATGACTGGAGATCAAGACAAATTCCTTAGTCTGAAAAAGAAAGAAAAATGAAGTGTTACATTTGGAGATAATGTCTTTGCCAAGATACTTGGAAATGGAACAATGAGTCTAGGAAGTAATAAAGCTAAAACATAAATGTGATATTAGTTGAAAATTTGAAGTTTAATCTCCTCAGGTGAGCCAAACTTCTGATCAAAGACACATACTCATATTTGACTCCCAAAAATGTGAAATTAGAAAAGAAGACTCAAGAAAACTAGTGGTTGATGCACCAAGGACACCAATCAATGTTTATATCTTAGACATAGAAGATGGATAAAAATGTTTCATGAGACAAATAGATGAAAGTTCGCTATGGCACAAAAAAATGGGACATATAGGTTTTGAGAATTTAATAAAAGTCAATAAAAATGAAGTTGTGAGAGATATGCCAAATATTATTAAACCTTAAAACTATGTTTGTAGGCACTGCCAACATGAAAATAAAACACGAATAAGATTCAATACAAAAGAATATTCTACATCAAAACCATTAGAAATTGTTCACACTGACCTTTGTGGACCAAGAAGAACTAAAATCATGCAAGGTGAACATTACTTCATTTTATTCATTGATGACTAAGGAGGGTGACTTGGGTATATTTTCTTAAAGATAAATCAAAATCATTCAAAAAATTAAAATCCTTCGAAGAACATGTTGAAAATGAGACCGATCTCAAAATAAAGTTCCTAAGATCAAACAATGGAGGGGAATTTACCTGAGATGAGTTCAATGAGTTTTTTGAAACTCATGGAATTAAAAGACACTTTTCACCTTGAAGAACTCCTCAAAAAAATGGAGTTGTTGAAAGGAAAATAGAACTTTCCAAGAAGCAGCCATAACTATGTTAAATGAATCCAAACTCTCATATATCTATTGGAGAGAAGAAGTATATACAATGATATATATAATTAACAGAGAACAACTCAAAGTTAAGTATGACAAGACACTATATGAGTTGTGGTTTGGAAAAACAACATCAATAAAACACTTCAAAGTCTTTGGGAGAAAATGCTATATAAAAAGAGATGATGATAATCTAGGAAAATTTGATTCCATATCAGATGGAGGTATATTTCTTGGTTATTCATCCAATAAAAAGGTCTACAGATGCTACAATCTGAGATTGCACAAAATTGTGGAAAGTTCAAATGTAAAGGAGGATGGTCTAATATGAAGAATAACCAAATATCAAGAGAATTCATAAGTTAATGAAATAAGAAGAGATGATGATGATGATGATGATGAAGAAACTGAATAAATATAAGAAGAAGAATCACAAAGTGAAGAACATGGAGAAGAGGAAGAATCACCAGGACAAGAGTCAAAGGAAACATCAAGGAGAGTACAAAGGGATCATCCTCAAAGTCAAATCATAGGAAACAAAAGTGTTGGAGTTGAAACAAGAAGAAGGATAATATATGAATTAGAACAATCCATGCTCACCCTAATAGAACCCAAAACATTTGCATAAGCTAGAAAAGATGAAGATTGGATTAAATCCATTAATCAAGAACTTGATCAAATAGAGAATAATTAGACCCGAGAACTTGTCCCAAGACCAAAAGACAAAAATGTGGTAGGGACCATGAGGATTTTTAACAATAAAGTTATTGAATATGGTCAAATTACAAGGAATAGTGCGAGATTATTGTGAAAAGGATATGCACGAGTAGAAGGGATTGACTCTAAGGAAACATTTTCCCCTGTGGCCGGATTAGAAGCTATCAAAATATTTTTGGAATTTGCATGCTTTAATAACTTCAAAATATATTGAATGGATGTCAAATCAACATTCTTGAATGGAAATATAGAGGAAGAAGTTTATATAGAAAAAACTAAAGGATTTGTGTTATTAGAAAATAAAGACTATGTCTACAAATTAAGGAAAACATTGTGTGGTATCAAACAAGATCCTAGGGCATGGACTTGAAGACTTGATAATCATATATAACAACAAGGATACAAAACATGATCCACTGACAGCAATCTTTATATTAAAATTGAAAAACAAAATATGATTATTTTTGTAGTATATGTGGATGATTTCATCTTTGGAAGTTATTTAAATAATCTAAGGAAGAAATTTGCTATAGAAATGCAAAAATAATTTGATATGTCAATGCTCGATAAACCGACATTCTTCCTAGGATTACAAGTTTCATAATTAAAAAAAGGCATATTCATATCTCAGACCAAATACATTAAAGAAATGTTGAATAAATTTCAAATGGAAGATTGCAAACCTATGAGAACCACCATGATTACACAATGAAAACTAATAAAATATGATAAGTCGGTAAATGTAGACCAAAACATGTATAGATCAATGATTGGTACCCTATTATATGAAAGAACAACAAGACCCAATATCATACAAGTTGTAGGATTAGTGGCTAGGTTGCAATCTTCACCTAAAGAGACTCACATGAAGGCAATTAAAATTATTTTTAGATATCTCAAAGGCACGTTGGCTTTTGGATTGTGCTATCCAAAAAAAAAGAATTCACTTTAACCACATATATTGATATAGAATAGGCTCAAAGTGTAGATGATAGAAAAATCACTAGTGGAGGAGCCTTCTTCCTAGGAAAATGTCTTATATCATGGCTAAGTAAAAAACAAATCCTCCATATCACTATATATAGTAGAATCTTAAACTATTGTTGCTTCATCTTGATACACTCAAGTAATATTTATGAAACAAACCCTAAAATACCTACAAGTAAAGTATGATAATCATATTATTATTAACGGTGACAGTATCGGTGCTATAAATCCGAGAAAGAATCATTTCAAGCACTCAAAAACCAAGCATATCCCAATTAGATTTCATTTCTTAAGGGAGCAAGTTTCTCAAAAAAATGTTAAAGTGGAATATGAGGATACTAAAGAACAAATTGTGGATATATTCACAAAACCTTTACCTAGGAATACTTGTGCATACCTTAGACATAAATAGGGGGTAATATGCATATCTAATTTAATTTCACAAGCTTCATCATAGAAGGAGCACATGGAAAGGGGGATTATAAACTCACAGGGAGAAGATAAATATCCTTTTTTCATTGATATCAAAGGGGGAGAATAAATAATAAAACTGAGTTAAAATAAAGATATTTTACTTTTTTTCCACCAATTCCAAAGGGGGACAATGTTAGGCATGGTGTTATTTTTTCATTAATGTAAATAAGGGTTAATATTATTTTATCATCTAGACAAGTCAATTTAGAATATAAATGTGTTAAAGTACCCTCCTGTACCTGTTGCAAGAGAGCATATGGAGTAATGAGAAGACTGAGAAGACATTTTTTTATTATGAGATATACAAGGTTTAACTTGTCCCATAGAAATGAAAAAAAATAAGATCAAAATCTGGTGCTCAAATAAAATGCAATAATTATATATGAACAAAGATCAAAAGAAACATGTTCCAAATCTACCTGAGACACTATTCTCTGTTTATTATAATGATCAATACTCTAATCATTATTGTTGGCCACACCTACCACACTTAGAGGGGGGGTGAATGAGTGTGGACCTCTTTTTCCCAAAACATCCCTCTTACACAAAACTCATTAGTTAGCATTCAATATTTTACTCATTACTCATTGTTATCATTTATAAACAGTTAGATGTGAACACATATCAGCAACATATATCAACAATATATCATCAAGAAGTCATCACCACAAGGAACACAAAGAACACAATATATATGTATAATTTTCCTTTTATTACAAACTACAATCCTTGGGATTTTTGAGCAACAACTGAATAAAGTAAAACTCTACAAGAGAACCATCTCTATCATGGAAGACTCATCTTACACACTCAACACCAATTGAGATGAGGAAACAATCCTCAACAGATATCAATCTGCAACAGGTATGTGACCTGTCGGTAGTGTATCACACATATGTATGCACCCTACTAGTAGTACAACCCATGTGTATATGTGCCCAAGTAGTACTACAACATGTGTATACCGTCTAAGCTATTAGGGTTAATTCTTCAAGATCAACTCAGATCCTCTACAACCAATTCAGCTTTCTCTTTTGTCTCTCACTATCCAAACTGACCACTAGCTAGTCACACCACATCCAAGCTCTCCAATAGCTTACTCATGCTCCACAACCAATCAATATGAATGCTAACTCAATCATGTATAAGAAACCAGTATACCATAGAAATCATATCACAACTGAATCACAAGAGTATTGCTCATTCCATCAACCAACGTAGATTACATCACAACAGCCATACCAAGAATTCCCTAATCATTCAGAACCAACAAGCTATACTATCCATCTAGACAATAAAGTAATCATACTAGTGTCTCAGTGATAGATCTGAGCCCATAGAATGCATATCTGGAACTTGCTTCAGTCTTCAACATCTTGTCATCAACTCAACCACAAATCACCATGATTTTATCCACAGTATGATCCATGTACACTGACATCCCGTGTACTATACGCACCTTGTACACAAATAGCTTGTGTATACGCACCCTATACACAGACATCCCACGTACGCACCCTATACACAGACATCCCGCGTATGCACCCTATACACAGACATCCCACGTACGCACCATAAAATAGGGTTTTTTTTGTAATTCTGAGAATTTCGTTGTCATGATATGAGACTTGGAAAAACTTCAATGCATCCATGAGGTCCTCCTCATCCTCTCTTTCCTAGAATAGATCTTCAATCATGCTCAAAAGATCCACATCATAGATTCTTTAGAATAAGCTCTCAGAATAAGCTCTCCATCAATACTCCAAAATATATTCTCACAAGAAGCTCTCCATTGATCCACAAAAAGGATGATCTACAAGAGACCAATGCTATCTTAGTTATACTTTCATCATTTAGGTCACTTAACCCATTTCTAGGTCACTTAACCTATTTTCCTTATTTTATGGTTAATCACTTTCCATAAATAGAAAGTTCTTCAATACTTTATCATTTAAATATTCTTTCTTGATTTTGTAACCTTACTTTATCATTTAAATAATCTTTCTTGATTTTGTCACCTTACTTTATCATTTAAATAATCTTTCTTGATTTTGTCACTTCTCTTTATTATTTAAATAATCCACCTTGACTTTGTCACTTTACTTTATCATTTAAATAATGATTTCTTCTTTTCAAGTACTTTGACTTCTTTGACCTTGTGGACTTCAAGCCAACATGTGAGGGTCCTCCAACTTCGTAAGGCCATAACTCTCAAAGTGTGAGGATTTATGTGACGTTCCGCATACCACCAGAAATGGTATGACAAGAACTATCCATATAGGATAGTTTCACCAACAACTTCATTGATATTAATCTCATTATTCCACATACAGGCATTGGTCCTCCAACAATTCTTCTAGGATAACTCAATCCACAAAGCGTCTTCCCATGAGGGATTTCACCATAAGGGGACCACTTTGGAGTTCATCCATTTGTACACTTTATCAACCATGATAAGACTATAATGATTCATCTTTGCATCAATCCACAACTGCATCATATACATCAACTATGGATCATGTATCAATGACAACTCATTGATCCATCTTCATCAATATACTAAGATCAAACCTTTGACCTTTGACATCATTCAATCATCCTTTGGCATAAATAAAACAATCAATCATTTGGCATCAATCAATCACTTGGCATCAATCAATCAAACCATTGGCATCAATGACAACATGATCCAAGAATGTCCCCTTTTGGCATTGATGGAAATACCAACATTGATGTCAAAACCAATTACCAATTATTGATGTCAACATGTAGATAAGGCATTCTCTACATAAATAGTAAATGTGACTATCTCTCCCAATCAATAATCATCAATCACATCAATGTGATTATCTCTCCCCCTTTGACATCATTGACAAAAGGCCATTCTCCTCTTGGGGCTGCTCCCCCTGCTTGAAATTTCCTTGGGGATGCTCCCCTTGTCTAAGTGCCTTTGATATTCCTCTGAACAATTTCTCCCCTTTCGAGCAAGGGATATCACTCTGATGTAATGTTGAAGATACATTGAACATAATCCTCCTGTGACCATTGCTCCCCCTAAAATTATGCCTTTGTGCTCTTTCTTCAAATATAGGGCTTTTTTCTAGGTATGCATCTGATAAATATCTCCTCCTAGAATCATGGGAAGAAGAATGACTCCCCCTATGGGTATGTCTCCCCTATATTTTATGCAAGATGAGCATTGTGCTACCATATAATGATCCTTGGACCTGATCATGCATCGAATTCATGCCATACCAAGCATCATGAAGAAAAAGATATGTCAATAATGAAATAAAGAATCATGAGAAAAATATCAACCAAGTACATCATGTACAAAATGTGTGCTCATCATGTAAAAAACATATGTACATCAACCATTTACATCAACATCATGCAATGTGCCAATAGATATCATCCATGGAATATATCAATCATATGCCTCTATCAATATGCCAACATGTGTAGGACCGAGCGGAGGGCAGAGCTCAGAGCAGGGAAAACGTGCGCGTGCAGGCATTCTAGGGTTTGCTCACAGCCATGCCAAGACAGGGCAAAGGGGAGCCATCGCCCCCTCCCTCCCCAGCCACGTCCTTCAGGAAGCTAATAGAAGCTTGCAGAAAGAATGCACCCAAAGTGGAAGCACCAAGTTTTGTGAAAAAACTGGATGACGTCCCAGAGATTAATCTCCCCCCAGAACGACCAATGAAGGTTGCGATCTCCCTTTCAGACCGAGGGCTAGTAGGACAGTTCATGGGCCTCTGGCCCTCAATCTGGACAACAGATAACTGGATCCAGAGGAACTGGCGACCATTAATAAAAAACTCCAAACTTTCTTCAAGAGCGGCCCATACTTCATGGGGAAACAGGGCCTTTATCTGAAACGATGGACTCCAAACTTCAACCCTGCTTCGGAAGTGCCAAAAGACGTCCTGGTCTGGGTCAGACTCCCAAATCTTCCAATCCACTGCTAGAACTCCTCGTCGCTACAAGATATTGGGAATGGACTAGGGCACTACATTGACAGAGCCGATTCAAAGGACCAATATTCTTGTGCAATAATTTTTGTGGAAGTTGACATGGAAATAGGACTGCCAAAAGAGGTAAAACTGAAGGTAGGAGAATGGAAACACCTACAAATTGGACTACGAGCAGCTCCCGTTCAAATGCAGAGGATGTCACGAATACGGACGTTTTCAGAGAAACTGTCCAAATATTTCAAGCACAGAGAAGGCAGGTGAGGAAGGTTGGTAGCAACCCCAGAAAGGAAGGTCGAAATCCAAAGGCCCAAGAAGGGAAAACCCAGCCCCCGCTCAAAGCAACCCTAGAAATAGAGAGATGGCAAACATCTTCAAAGCACTAGAAAAGGAAGGCGAATCGGAGAATCCAAGCAAAGAAACTCAGGTTGAAGAAGGAAAAGATGGACAAGCCCTAGATATCGGCGGAACCCCAAAAAGAATAGAGGAAATGGAGAAACCCGTCTCCCGTCCAGGGAACAAGGAGGCTCAAGGCATCGAGGAGGGGGATATCTCAGCAGGAAATGAATCAAAAGGAGCGAGTGAAGCCTAGGACACCCCAAAGAAGCCGGGGAGAGGTAGGAAATCCAAAAAAGTGGAACGAGACAAGGAAACCTACAAAGACGTTCTCAAAGGAGCACAACCAACCATCACGCAAATGATCGAAGTAAGGCAAACCAGGAAGCTAGCCAAGGCATCCCAAGGAGGCCATTCCCCTCCACAAAGTAAGCAATGAAGTTAACTTCCTGGAACTATAAGGGTCTAGGTAGCAAAAATAAGGAAGAAGCTCTCAGGGACATTCTCAGAGCAACGAAAACAGACATCCTACTTATCCAGGAAACCAAGATGAGTCAACAGGACTTTATGAAAGTTTCAAAAAACGTATGGAAAAGCAGCCAGGGTTTAGCTGAAAACGCCAGAGGCGTGTCAGGAGGACTCTGCACCCTTTGGAATGCCTCCAAAATAGATATGATCCATTCAGACCTTTGCATGCATTGGATCTTCTCCCAACTACTCCATAGGGAGTCAGGGAAAACGGTAAGTCTCTTTAATATCTACGTCCCACAACATATAGACAAAAAAAAGAATTGATGGAAAACCCTCCTAAATTATTTGGCCGACAATGAGCTAGAAAACATCATACTAGGAGGGGATCTAAATGTAACTTTGGCCCAAGAGGAAAAACGGGGAGGATCTATTGTAAGGGACCAAGCTAGAGAATGGGTGGAGGACCTAATCTCAGCATGGGATTTAATGGATATTAAGCTGACCAGGGGACATTACACCTGGACTAACAGAAGGGTAGGCCCGGGGCATATAGCTGCCCATTTGGATAGATTCCTTGTCCAAAGCTCGTTCCTGTCCCTTGGGCTCATAGCCACCTCAGAAATTCTCCCCCATAGCACCTCTGACCACAAACCAATCAACCTAGAGCTAAGGAAGGACCAAGGCCATGGGCCCATCCCCTTCATATTCAATCCCTAATGGATACAGGATAAAGACTTTATGCACAAAGTCTCCAGCGTCTGGGCAAGCAAGGTCAAAGGCTACATGTTTTACGTTTGGGAAGAAAAATTGAGAATACTTAAGGCCGCGCTAAAAGAATGGGAAAATAATCAATCTAATCCAATCACCCTATGACTAGAAGCCCAAAGGCGTCTGGAAAGTCATCAGTTCATTCTGGAAAGGAAGGAGATTACTCAGCAAGACTTGCTTAAAGAGGAACAGCTTCAAAAGCAATTGCACAAAGCCTGCAGAGAGGAAGAAGGATACTGGAGGCAGAAGTCCCGAAGTCTGTGGTTGAAGGAAGGAGACAAAAATACAAGTTATTTCCACAAGCAAGCAGAAGCAAGAAAACAATATAAGGCTATAACATAAATTCAAGTCCAAAACGTTACAATCTCTGAGCTAGAGGGCATTAGGTAGGCAACTTTTGAAACATTCAGAACTCTCTACTCAGAAACGCAAAGGTCAAGCATCGACCCTCAAATGTACCCCCTATCTACTGTCCCAAACCTAGTAAAAGAAGATATCAATCTCAAGCTCCTGGAGGAAGTCACACAACAAGAAATAAAAGACACGGTGGACCAAATGCACCCAGATAAAGCACCTGGACCGGATGGATTTACTGCAATATTCTTTCAGCATTGTTGGGAAATAATCAAATCGGACCTAACCAAAATGATAATAAAATCACAAGCGAGTAGCAAGCTAGGAGGAAGCACAAATTCAGCCTTCCTGGCACTCATCCCTAAAGAGAAAGGAGCGCTGAGCTTTAGCCGATTCAGGACAATCTCCCTCTGTAACACAAGTTACAAAATCCTCATGAAGGTCATCGCAAACAGATTGAAAAACGTTCTCCCTCTAATAGTTCCAGAGAACTAGGGAGGCTTCTTCAAAGGTCAACAAATAGAAGACAACATAATTCTGGTGCAAGAAGCTCTTCACTCAAGCCTACTCAGGAAAGATAAAGGTATGATTATCAAACTAGACCTTGCAAATTCTTTTGACAGAGTTAATCATAATTTCCTTTTTGAGGTAATGAATAAGTTCGGATTTAACCAATCCTTCGTGAACTGGATAAGAGCTTGCATAGGATCGCCATAGATAGCCCCCATGGTAAACAGAAGAGTAACCAATTTTTTCAAAACATCAAGGGTCCTGAGGCAGGGATGCCCTCTCTCACCCATGCTATATGCAATTCAAGCCTTAGTTCTGAGCTACCAACTGGAAACTTCTAGAACCCAAAGCAACCTCAAAGGAATGAAAATAGCACA
Source organism: Picea engelmannii (assembly GCA_009831015.1). NCBI lineage: Eukaryota > Viridiplantae > Streptophyta > Pinopsida > Pinales > Pinaceae > Picea > Picea engelmannii. The sequence goes on along the minus strand of ML779877.1, from coordinate 782,728 downwards.
AGGGGTAAAGGAAATCAACCATGCGCAATTTGTGGACGATACCTTGCTTCTAGGTGGGGCAAGTCTGTTAGTTGCAAAAAGATTCAAAGAGGAGCTAGATGCATATGCTGCAATGTCAGGAAGTGAGATAATCTAATCAAAAAGTAAAATTTATGGTTGGAACATTACACCCATAGAGATGCTGGGAATTTCCAAAGTTTTGGGGATGGAAGGGCATACCAAATGGGAGACCTTCACCTACCTAGGAATCCCTATTTCCAAAGCTGCTCCAAGGGCCTCACAATGGAACCATTTACTTGACAAACTAAAAAAAATAATTTCCTCCTAGGGGGCAAACTGGCTAACTCTAGCAGGGAGGATAGTCCTTATCAAATCTGTCCTGGCCAGTGTACCCATCTACCAGAACTCTTTACTGCTAGCCCCAAGCTCTACAATTCAGAAAATAAAGGCAATGCAAAGAAGCTTCATGTGGGAAGGGGGGAAGCAAACAGGCAGGGGACTTCACCTTATAAACTGGGACAAAATATCCAAACCTCTCTTGGAAGGAGGCCTCAATTTTAAAAACACCCAAGTACAGAACCTGGCTCTAGGGGCGAAGCTGTTATGGCACATTGTCAGTGGGAATATTGCTTGGAGCAAGGAAGCACTATGGAAGAAATACTTCAGAGGCACAAGGAAAAGGTGCATAGAGAACCCTTGTAGAGAGACTAAGGGGTCCCCAACCTACGCTCTGTGCAAAAAAGCCATGGACCTTTTCACTCCTCATCTCACTTGGGTGCCAAGAAACGGGAAAAAAATTAAAATCTGGCAAGACTCCATTCTAGGGGATCCACCTCTGGAACGAAACCAGGATCTGCAAAGGCTAAAAGGCTGGTTGGATGGGCAAAATCTAAAGACGCTTTATGACATTTCTAAGTGTGGGAATGAAAGAGGCAGGTTGTGGCAAGGTTGGGAAGTGGGCAATCTGCCCCAAGATTTAGAAATTGATTGGGGCGCTCTAAAGCTTAGTTTGCAGGGGAAAGCCCCCATTAAAAAAAGAGGTAAAGATGAGAGAGGCTGGGGGAAGAATGCGAAGCCCTACTCCACCTCGCTGGGATACAACACCTTTCGAAACATCCCCCATGTTCCTCCCAACCCATCCATCTGGAAATTCATCTGGAACACCAAAACCATTCCCAAAATAGACTTGTTCCTCTAGACTTTAAGTCATAATAGTATCCAAACAGGGGAGAACCTTCAAAAGAAAGGTTGGTAGGGTCCTTTCAGATGCCCCTTGTGTCAACAAGTTGAGGAAACCTCAGATCACCTTCTTCTTAATTGTAGCTATTCAAAAGAAGTCTAGAATCTGGCAGTTGGGTTGCAAAATAACCCAATTCTTCCCCAAGACATTAATTCCCTTCAACAAAACTGGACAGCCCTTTACCCTTTCCAATTGAAGAAGCAAAGCTATGCCTCGGGGCTCTGGAGAGCACTCCCAAGGTTTATCTTTTGGGGGCTTTGGATGGAAAGAAACAATAGGGTTTTCAGGGACAAGTAAAGGAGTGCCTCACTGGTGACTGCAAAGATCAAAGCCCTCTTTGGTGAATGGGCTAACACTCATCAACATCCTCATTACAGTAGGGAGCTGGAAGAAAAAGAAGAAATTTGGCTGGGCCAATTCCAAATTCATTTGCAAACATGGAACATAGCCAATACCACAACTCAGGAAAATTGGGAAATAAGGGCAAGTAAGAACGAATTTGACAAATGGAAAAAGGAAAGGATAGACTGCATTTTGTCCTTTGATGGAGCCTCAAAGGGAAATCTAGGTCAAGCAGGAGGAGGAGGATTAATTGTAAAACCAAACGCAGAAATCATGGTAAGATATGCTATAGGCCTAGGCAGTGCCACCAACAACCATGTAGAAGCAATGGCATTATGGTAGGGCTTGTGCCAAGCCAGAAGTAGTGGAATTCGAAAACTGATTATCATAGGAGATTCCCGAATGATAATCCGTGCCATAGCCCGCTCCATGAAAACTCAAAATGCACAACTCAATAATTTGTTGGCCAGGATACGTCTCCTCCTTCAAAGGTTTGACTCATATCAAGTGTTCCACGTCCTAAGGGAGCTGAATAGAGAAGCGGATGAGGAGGCAAATAGAGGCGCAAAGATGGAACAAGGATGCATGTGTGCAAATGGCCAGCTAACCATGGTGGATCTACCTTGACCAGCCTCAACCTAAATAGAAGCATGCAAATTGCAAAGAAAGGGACAAGACCAAGTCCAGTGCTGGAATATACGCTGAAAAAGTGCCAAAACATATGCTGAAACAGTGCTGGAACAGATGTTGAAATAGTGTTGTCACATATGCTGAAACATAGTGCTGGAACATATGCTGAAACAGGGCCGGACCATATGCTGAAACACAGTGCTATAACATATGCTGAAACACAATGCTGTAACATATGTTGAAACATAGTGATGGAACATATGCTGAAACACAGTGCCAAAACATATGCTGAAACAGTGCTGGAACATATGCTGAAACAGTGTTGTAACTTATGCTGAAACACAGTGTTGGAACATATGCTGAAACTGTGCTGGAACATATGCTGAAACACCGTTGTAACAAATGTTGAAACAGTGCTGAGACATATGCTGAAACAGTGCTGAGACTTAAGCTGAAACAGTGACTGGAGTTTCGGCATTTAAATATAATCCAGTACTATTAGAAGAAGTATATGAACTAGTTCAGTTCACAAATCTAAAGCTATAGAAGTCGAATGGTTCAGAAAGATAGGCCCGAAGCAATTCAAGGCCATTTTGTAATTGGATTTGTGGCTAGTCCATCCCTTTAATATAATCTATAACTGTTTCTGTCAAAAAAAAAATATATGCCAACATGTGCATCTACCAATATGCCAACCATGTGCATCCACCAATATGCCAACCATGTGCATCTACCAATATGCCAACCAATGTATCATATCACTCATGATATGTCTCCATCATGAACCAAGTATCATAACCATGTATCGAACAAATACCAATTGTTGTGATAATCAAGTAATACCAACGACATAGTATCATCAAACATATGCCATATATGAGTATAACACACATGTACATTACCATGCACCAATACCACAAAATGATGAATCCCATATATGTATGCCAAATCCTCCATAAAACATGTGCCAATCAACCTGCTAGTAGGTGCCTCTACCAATGTACTATAAATGTACCAATCATGCATCAACTATAGATCATCAATGATGTACAACATGATCACCTCATCAACTCACCAACCACATGTCCCAATGTGTAGCCCATCTATATTCCAAATGCATTCATCAATATTTCCAACAAGTAAGCTTCCAATACATCGTCAAGATATATCACATGACCAAGGTGTCGTAACTTCTGTCATTACCAACATTGTTTTTGAACAAAAAAATGCATTAATCCATACTCATGGGTTAGTGCCATGCACCATAGATTTTATTTTACATAATCACCTTACATAATCTAATATAGAATCATGAAAACCTACAACAAACAGTGTCAGAACTTGCAATAAACCATGTCAGACCCTGCATCACAGAGTTATACCATCACCTCAAACTCCAATCCCTGTGCATATCCCTTTTCCTTAGGCTTCACCACATATACATGGCATGTTGCACATACAACGTGCATATGTACGCAACCTATACAAGGCCAGCCTACATATGTATGCGACTGATACCACTGTCACCCACATATGCCTCAATAGATGACACTTTTGAACTTCCCTTCAGTCTTTCATTCTATTATGGCTTCTCTATCTTCTTCACCCACTTCTATAGATGTTCCTACTCCTTAGAACTTGAGATCTAAGCATCCATATTCTCAAATATGTCTCCCTTCCTTACTTCATTCCTTCTTCTAGAAATTCTATGTGAAGTCCTCATCATGGACTTTCTTCTTGTGTTCCAACACTCCTTGGATTTGTGGCCAAATCCATTACAACTGTAGCATCTCATGGAATTACAATGAACAACAATGTTTCCTACTTGATCACATCTTCAACACCTCATGGTGTTATAAAATCTTCCATTATATCTCCTTTCATAAGATCTACATTCAAAAGATTTGTGACCATATCCATTACATGAATAACAATGCCCATGAAAAATACTTTCATACCTTTGCTTTGGTGTCCCAAAGATAGCTTCTTGATGTCTTCCTTGCTTTGTTCTTTTGAAATTTTCCTTGCCTTGTGTAGATGGTTTCTTTGCAACATTGTCTTCCTTATTTGATGGACTTACCTCATGCTTCTTTGAGGTGCTTTCTTTAGTATGTGTAGCTTCTTCTTTGTATCCAAGTCCTGATTTATCACATGGTTATCTTTGACTTTCCAAGATTTCATTCAAGATTCTTGAGCTATTCAAGAATTTGTTTGAGTTCTCTACCTTCTTTCTAAGGTCAACAATTTCAGCTTCTAACTTATGATATGATTTTTCCTTTTCATTTATTTGATCCTTCAATATTTCTTCTACCCTTTTGGCTTCCTCAATTTGGGTCTTGAGATGGACAATAGTTTCAAACCTTTTGTTAATCTCATCATTTACATTCATATCTTCTTTTCCATTCTTTTGTCTGGTGATCTCTTCTTCCTTTTCTTCTAATTGAGTCTTATTGCTCTCTTCTTATTCTTTGAGCATTTCCTTTAACATGAAGATGCACCTTTTATTCCTCCTAAGAAACTTCTTAGTGTTATCTACAAGATAGTTATAGTGTGTATAATAATGATCACTACTATATATATATAAACCCTCTTCAACTTCTTTTTGAAGTTCTAATAGATCTTCTTCTATTCTTTTCATGGGATAACTACCATCAAACTTCACACAAACTGTTTCTAGATCTTCTTCTTCACTTGTAGAGAAAAATTCATCATCATCATTGCAATCAAGTGTTTTTGAGGGTTATTTACCTTCATTAGAAATATCTTCACGATCTTTATTTTTGCCAACATCAACACATAATTCTTTGCCTTCATTTGAAATGTCTTCAAGATCTTCCTTTGTTCTATCATCACTTGATTCTTTATCTTCACTTGAAATGTTTTCAAGATCAAATTTAGAAATAACACAATCAAGGGTTTTTAGAGATTCTTTACCTTTAATGATCTTGATGGAGTGATATTCAATATCTTCCTTCTCCTTCTTTCTTTGATATGTCTCCTCTAGCTTTAGCCATAGATCCTTGGCGGAAGTGCATTGTCCCATGCTCTCTTTGATAGGCCTTGAGAGTCCACTAAGAATGGTCTTGAGAGCCAATGCATCATTCTTCTTTCGTTCTCTTTGAGCTACAAACTTTGACTTGTTCTTCAAAGAAACTGATCCACCAATGACTACCTTCCAAATTACTCCTCCCATTGTCTTCAAACATAATCTCATCTCTATTCTCCAAGTAGAATAGTTTTCCTCATCAAGGATCATGGATGATTTTAGGGGCTAAATTTTTCTCATGGGCTAATTTTCCATGGTTTTTCCAAAAACGAGATTCGCTAATTTAAAAATGATTCGCCCAAATTCTATATGATAAAATTATTTTACCTTAAAAATCGCCAAAATTTTATAAAAACTATATAAAATCCTTATAAATTTGAATATTTTTACAAAAATATCGCCAAACATTTATAGTTGGAATACGAAGGATTAGTAAGATTCACCAAGGTTTCTACATTTTAAAACAAATTTACATTCTTAAAATCATCCCTGTCAAGGATTGGAAATTCATCATCCATTTGTGTGTCTATGGATCTCCTTCAATCTTATTAAGGCTTGTAGTGAAGGTATGCTCTGATACCAATTGTTGGACACACCTACCACACTTATATGGGGGGTGAATGAGTGTGGGCCTCTTTTTCCCAAAACATCCCTCTTACACAAAACTCATTAGTTAGCATTCAATATTTTACTCATTACTCATTGTTTTCATTTATAACCAGTTAGATGTGAATAGATATCAACAACATATATCAGAAATATATCATCAACAAGTCATCACGACAAGGAACACAAAGAACACGATATGTATGTACAATTTTCTTTTTATTACGAACTACAATCCTTGAGGTTTTTCAGAAACAACTGAATAGAGTACAACTCTACAAGACCACCAGCTCTATCATGCAAGACTCAGCTTACACACTCAACACCAACTGATATGAGGAAAAAATCCTCAATAGATATCAATCTGCAATAGGTACGTGACCTGTTGGTAGTGCAACATGAGTATGTACGCGCCCTACCAATAGTACAACCCACGTGTATACATGCGCAAGTAGTACTACAACCTGCGTATACCTTCTGAGCTATTAGGATTTATCCCTCAAGATCAACTCGGATCCTTTGCAACCAATTCATCATTCTCTTCTATCTCTCACTGTCCAAACTAACCACCAGCTAGTCAAAACACATCCAGGATCTCCAATAGCTTACTCATGCTCCACAACAAATCAATATGAATGTTGACTCAATCATGTATAAGAAACTAGTATACCATAGCAATCATATCACAACTAAATCAAAAGAGTACTTCTCATTCTATCAACCAATGTAGACTACATCAGAACAACCATACCAAGAATTCCCTAAGAATTCACAAAACAATAAGCTATACTATCCATCAAGACAATAATGTAATCATACTAGTGTCTCAGTGACATATCTGAGCCCATAGAATGCAGATATGGAACATGCTTCAATCTTCAATAGCTTGTCATCAACTCAACCACAAATCACCATGATTTTATCCACTGTACACTCCTTGTACACTAACAAATCGTGTACTGTATGCACCTTGTACACAGACAACTTGTGTATATGCACCCTATACATAGAAACCCCGCGTAAGCACCAAAAAATAGGGTTTTTCTGTAATTCCAAGAATTTTGTCGTCATGATCTGAGACTTGGAGAAACTTCAATGCATCCATGAGATCCTCCTCATGCTCTCTTTCTTAGAATAGATCTTCAATCATGTTCAATAGATCCACACCATAGATGCTCTAGAAGAAGCTCTCACAAGAATCTCTCCATCAATACTCCAAAAGATATTCTCACAAGAAGCTCTCCATTGATCCACAAAAAGGATGATCTGCAAGAGACCATTGCTATATTATTTATACTTTCATACCTTAGGTAACTTAACCCATTTCTAGGTCACTTACATATTTTCCTTATTCTAGGGTTAACCACTTTCCATAAATAGAAATTTCTTCAATACTTTATCATTTAAATATTCCTTCTTGATTTTGTCACCTTACTTTATCATTTAAATAATCTTTCTTGATTTTGTCACTTCTCTTTATTATTTAAATAATCTACCTTGACTTTGTCACTTTACTTTATCATTTAAATAATGATTTATTCTTTTCAAGCACTTTGACTTCTTTGACCTTGTGGGCTTCAAGCGAGCATGTGAGGGTCCTCCAACTTCGTAAGGCCATAAGTCTCAAACCGTGAGGAGTTACATTACGTTCCACATAACACCGAAAATGGTATGAAAAGAATTATCCATCTAGGATAGTTTCACCAACAACTTCATTGATATTCATCTTGTTATTCCACATACAAGAATTGGTCCTCCAACCATTCTTCTAGGATAACTCAATCTGCTAAGCATCCTCCCGTGAGGGATTTCACCATAAGGGGACCACTTTGGAGTTTATCCATTTGTAAAATTTATCAACCATGATAAGACTGTAATGATTAATCTTTGCATCAATCCACGACTGCATCACATACATCAACTATGCATCATGTATCAATGACAACTCATTGATCCATCTTCATCAATATACTAAGATCAAACCTTTGACCTTTGATATCAATCGATCATCCTTTGGAATAAATCATTTGACATCAATCAATGACAAGATGATCCAACAATTATAAGTGTGGAAGTTGTAGCAATCAACAGTAAAGAACGAAGAACAATGTTGATTGTTGGATCAAAATAAGAGCACGATCAAAAGAGGAATCAATAATGAATGGTGAAGAACAACGTTGATTGACCAATGGTTGTTGGATAAAAATGAAACCACAATCTGACGACTTCGATATTTTTCCACACGTCCACTATGCACCCCCAAAAAATGGCTAAGTATCATATTCTATCGATTAGACTCATATAAAGAATCACTTAAAATTTTCTAAGTATAGGTTCATTATGGAGGTAGAGGATGATAGGCGTGCATTTTGATGACACCCAAGAAGACATGTGAGTTCGTGAGTCCACTAGTCTAGGAACCCAAGAAAAATCACTTAAAAATTTATAATTATAGGTTCATTATGGAGGTAGAGGAAGCGAGGTGTGCATTTTCAAATAAATTCTAAGTAAAATTTCCATGTTTGAAATAAATGAGGACATTCCACTTAATGATTGATTAAATCCAAACTGTGGATCTATCTAAATAACCTAGGAGATCCACGATCATCCACTCACTTCTTGATTAAAACCCAACTATTGGATCAAGGTGCAATAAAGATCGTGGGAGGTTCATATCTAGCCATTCATCGGGATGATAGATATACGGTGGAAATGTAGTGCACATCAACGAAGGGAGAAGAGGTTAATGAGAAGGTTGTAATCTGTATAGGTGGTTTGTAAATTATTTGGGTAGACACATGGTAGCATCTTGTGAAACGTGGGTACCCCGATAGCGTGTTTATAAAACCATTATGATCACCTATGCCACTAATAGGGATACCACAAGTGGTAAGTGGTAATCCCATAGATATTAATAAGTTGTTTGTCATGAACATCAGTTCTAAGGAGTGAAGAACTTAACAAATTTCTATTTTAATACAGGAAATACACTTAAAAAGGCTCGAAATCTGATAACCATTGAAAGGAAAATATTACTTAAAAAAAAACGTCACCCGATTACTTAAAAATAATAATAATAAATGAAAAAGTTATTATTAAAACAACATTATTATTAAATAAATAAAGAGGTGCAATGATACATTATTAAAAGACACACTGGTTCAAATTTGTAACGAGCCTCCTTGTTACGACGACGAACCTCTTATAACAAGTAATTTTTTATTTTTTTTATTAATAGTGTGTGCGTGTGTGTACAAGGGTAATAAACACAATCGACTCTGCGTCGCCACCCAACGATGAACAAGATTCAATCGATGAACACAACATGACGACCTAAGATGCACATCAAGTATCTGCGTGCAAGGGATGACAATCAACCAATAGAATAAAAAACTGACTACCCGTCCGTCCTACCCTGCAATGGTTAGGACCTCCAAGACACATAAGCAACGCTCAAGCCCAGGTTCCCATCGATTTTAACCATTTAAGGTCTTGGGGCTGGCGACTGTTCTGAGGAACATGGAGGTGTCTACAACCCGCCCGACACAAGCAGACCAAGCCTTCTAAGCCTAAGACTATAACATAACCATCAAGATTGCAAACAACAATGTTATCTACATTAAGACATTTTACGATAGTGCATCATTATTAACTCCCTACTGCTATTACTGTATTGCATGGGAGGTGTACTTTTAATCAAATTACAAGACAAGGGTAATTAATAAACCAAGTAAGGTAATTAACACAACTTATTTCAACCCCCATTACGAGCCCTACAATGCGTGTCTAAAGTGCATAATGACATCAAGGTAAATCTAAACTCAGTCTTAAGGCCACAATCCACCTGTCACTAAAAATCAAGTATCTTTAATTAGAATTGAATGAAGCATAATCTCAACACCCGTAGGGATGACAAGGTAGGTTAGTAAAGTAAGAAATTGTACTAGCTTAAAAGACATTCATTTTGTAAAGCATCACATTTTATCCTTCTACATATTCCACATAACCCTTTAATATTTACATTTGATTATTTTATTGTTTTCTAGATCACAAACCATCCACATCCAAAATTTACTAAATGAGTAGACATTGGACTTGTACCCGGTTTTAAAATAAATTCGTTATTGATCCAAAACAATCTTTTATCCGACTGTTGAATGTGTTACACAAAATCATTTACTTATTTACTTAGGGCTATGCCACATGGTATTATGCATAGTTAATGAATTGATAACATCAAATTATATCCTAATCATTTCAATGATTTAATTATGGTCAGATACTTTTAAAACTGGTGAACAAGGGTATGTTCTATTAATCATAAAAAGGCCAAGGTTGAGTAGTTGATAATCTACACATAAGAACAAGAATTCCAAGAACCTCTCCTCTATATAAGGATTTATTATATAATAACACCTACTAATCTTGCCAATTAGCTACACTAAATGCAGATGTTAACATCATAACTATTTACTTATCCACCACATAATAATCTGATAGAAATTAAGGTAAAGAGATGTAAATTGCAGGCTTTTAATTGATTCAAGGTCTTAGTTGTTAATTTACAGCTGCACAAGTTTCGATACAATGCAATGGATAAAGAGTTAACTGGATGTTAATCACTGCAAAGCAAGAGGATTGCATATAAATTTAGGAACACTGTCGTAATAAGATGACCCAGGGATAAAAGTTGTGTTCAGGGAACAAAAGGTCAAACGAAGTAAGACATCGATTGCATGAACTTTAAGGTCAGTTATGACACACAATTATAAAATTACCATAGAACTTCCATCATGATCAATGTCTCCCTAATTCTTCCATACAGATGACCATTAAGGTAGGGTCGATCTATGCGACCTCATAATGGTAATTATTGTCACGACTTAGAGGGTTACTGCCAAATCACTAATATTATTAGTAAACTATCAACACCCTCTGCTCTCAATCAACTGGCAACCACCCTCTCTGTGCAAGTTAATTTTGCAGTTACTGTGTTGATTGGGATGTAGGCCTACCAAGAGAATTCAGACTGGTACCAAAGGCAGACACAGGAACAAGGAAACGTGGTAAAAGTGCTACTCGTGGCAACCAAACGGCGCATTCACATTGCCTAGAAATTCATTGTCATGCACGAGTAGTTTGTTGTTATCTCTCTAAATCGACTGCTATCAAGCAAAAATTCGTTGAGTTAAAGGTACCAGTGTTGTCTAAGTTAAGGGAATAGGCAAGTAAAAGTAAATAAGGCTTAGACTTTAAAAGGAAGAACGACCAATCAAAGTCCCAAGGTTCTCAGTCGGAACCGTAGAGTTCACATAGGAATTCTCATCCAGAAGTTCGCCCATGACACAGAGAGTAAGAATCCCCCATTTCGCATGGAAATGCAGATTAAACAATCATTAATTAAATCAAATGGACATACAAATCAGGATGGCGATCCAACACATCATTTTAAGAGCAATTCATTGCAGAGTGCCAGGGAGTGTGTTGTTTGAGCTCGTGTTCAAACTTCGATTCTGAAACTGGAGTTGAGAAACTACGGATGGGTCCAAAGTCTAACGAGGATTATGATTTCCATTTTTAAAATAAAAATAAAAACTGAAATGCAGGGATTCTAATATTCAATAAAGACAAAAGAACCAAAGATAACGCAGGGATTTATATCTTCGTTTCCAAATAATAAAAATCAACGAAAATGAAAGATTGGTCTAAGGCGATTTGCCCAAAAGGGTTGACATGAATCGGCTGTTAAATAAGGTCACCACCAGTTACAAGCAACGGCAAAATCATGCCCATTAGTGGCAATGCATTTGGCCTGCCCACCTTCTAACTCCACTCCAGAGTAGACGCCCTCACCCAAGCGTTTCAAAGTAAAAGGGGAAAATGAAAGGTGTTGTAGCAACACAGTCCAAAAAGAGGAAAAGAAAACGTAGAAGAAAGCATTACAAAATCACTATCCCTTAAACATTAAAAATCGTAGAGATACATTCTAAAATCGTCGAGAAATCGCTGGGATAGAATAATTGCTTCCCAAGATAAGGATATATGCACTCACTGGTGTAAGTATAAATGCTCTTTGAATAAGGGCAAAAGCAGTCACTAACCATCACAGCAAGCGGCCATACAATGTGTAGCGCGCAATCACAGAGAAGAACATACCTTTCGACAATAAGAGGGATACAAATGCAGAGGGTGACAAGCTGATCGTAAGAGGAAGGGATAAACAATGTAGAGGTATTCAACTCAATAAGGCACACGTCAATCAATCGGTCAAGCATAAAATTTCATTCATGAAATTGTCAACAGTTTAACTACCCAATACACAAGTAGATCTAAAACATACATCCTACAATATTCTATCAATCAATCGAAAAGCATACCATTTCCTTATCACCTGCCTCGAATGACGTATGTGCACTGCGTTCCTCTCCCGCTCACTGACCATCGAGACTACACCGGTACCTCCCAACCAATCGCTAGGGGTACTCTACTTCCCCCTTAGCCCCCCAAGCCACAAAGGGGCCACACACTATCCAGATGGTACGTCTAGCTCCCAGCTCGCCTCGCAAGGCTGAGCTACCACTCCTATTCGAGATGGGAAATCCCAACTCCCCACAAGTAAATCAGTCAAGTCACTAATCTGGCAGCGTAATGTTACGCTAACAACCGATCCCCCTTCCTCCTTCTCCTCCCTTTCTTTTATAGAGTTTTAGAAATTCCATCTTTCCCTAAATCTCATTTAATTTAAGTTTTAATAAAAATATTCTAAAAATTCTCCAACGTACAAGTGTCATCCATCCCCCACTTTTCTCCAATAATTATTTTATTTAATTTACTAATTGTCTCATTTCCCTCACCCACCTAGAGTTACTCCTAAATTTACTCCTAGGTGTCCCTAGATTCCCTTACAGGTTTTAAATACTTTCCCTAAAATGAAGTTGCTAATTTAGTTCAATTTAGAAGGTTCTTAATTGTAGATTATTTACTAAGTTGACCTCGCTTTTTACCATAAGTTCCCCTCTTTCCCTTATTATGTTACCTCCATTCCCTAGTTTCCTAAATTTTATATTTCCTTCTTTCCCCTTTTTATTAGAGCCAAAATGGTAGTTGCACAATTTACCCTCTTTTCCTTTTATTATTAATTTAATATCTTTTTACACTTTCACAAGTTAAATAATTAATTTCTTCTTCACCTTTGATATCCACAGATTTTATTTAAGTTCTTACTCTCTTTATTTTACCCAAAAATTTATGAAGTCCACAATTATTGCTTAAGTGTTTTTTTATTTTTTTAACTTTATCATTTTATCTTTATAGAGATATTTTCTTAAGGATGGATAAAATTTTACCCCTAGAGAAGTTTTTGACTTGGAACTTAGATTCTGGACTAGGCGACACTTAATTAGGGGAGTTGTTTTTTTTTTTTAATTTCTTAATGAGATAAATGTCGTAGGGACATCTAGGTTCCTCCCTCTATCATCATCAATGCGACGTTCCCTTCAGGATGCACTAGGTTCTCCAAGGGTGCCACTCGCCTCATATTCTCCTTTGCGCGACGTGCCCTTCAGGATGCACTACGTGCTCCAAGGGTGCCACTCGCCTCTTATGTTTCTTTTGCACGACATGCCCTTCAGGATGCACCATGTGCTCCAAGGGTGCCACTTGCCTCTTGTGCTTCTTTTGCACGACATGCCCTTCAGGATGCACCACATGCTCCAAGGGTGCCACTCGCCTCTTGACTGATTGGTAGACATCAATAACCCCTGGAGTCAACACTCCGCTAGGTGAACTTGTGGGAGACTAAAGGATTCTAAGGAATAAGGCCCCCACCTTATTGCGTGCCCCTTAGAATCATCGCGACCGACTATCACAGTTTTCCCTCCCGGCATCGTGGGTCCTCTCGAACTAGGTAATCGTTAACCTATAGTTCAAGCCACGGCGGGAATGCTAGTAGGCTATGGCAGGGCTGCTGTCCACACCTCTCCCTCAACCTCTCTAGTAGTCATGTGTGGCCCCTTTACTCCATATGTGAGTCTGGTCAGCAAGCTATCATCAGCCTACATCATCAACAATCATGTCAGAACATGTCCACATCATATCATCTAATCAAATGTATTAAAATCATAGTAAAACAATCAAACCCCAATAGCACACTCCTTGACTCAATCCAGAGTCCAAGGGGTTCTATCGATGCCTCTACATCCTCAACGTTCAAAACCCTGCACACTTAGTAAAACCGAGTCAATAGCACCTGTCTATGTCAGTGCAATAAAACATCATGTCATCTACCATAATGCATCATAATCAAGGACAAATGTTTTAATATCACAATAGTCTGGATCACTTGCAAGCAAGTGTCCTCAAAGAATAAGTTTTCTCAGTGCGCCAGAGTGGGATGTTACAAAATCTTATATCCATTGAAAGACTATATAAACAAGAAAATATGGTGGAAGGAAGATGTCTCTGTGATCTAATTCAGAATGTCAAAACACAAACAAAGTCAAAGAAAGAATGTGAAACATTCACATGATGTGAGGGTGGAAGGGAGGAGCAAGGGAGGATTGAATTACTTTATAGGTTGAAGCTTGAAACAAGGAGTTGGTGCTTCTTTAAGTTTGTAACATCCCGCTCTTGCATGCACATGATTTGAATTATTCTTTGAGGACACTTGCGTGCAATTGATCTTGTTCAGTATATGATTGTCTACTTCTCTTATGGATTCTGATGATGAGGTTATGGATTATGATGTTATATTATTTGATATCTATGTGTAGACAAGTTCTATTGATGGGTTTCTCCTGAGTGTGTAGGACACTTGATAGATTGAGGATGATGATGGCGTCGATGAACCTCAATGGAATCCAGATCGAGTCAGGGAGTGGACTGTATATGGTTTAGGTATTTATGTTTATGCATAGGTGACATATGATCGGGTATAGTATGATGTTGTTTATGGATTGTTGATGTGTTTCATTAATGGATGCAGGATGACGATTTCTTGATAATTAGACTCACATTAGAAGTAAAGGGTCCATGCACAACAACCAGATATATTGAGGGAGAGTTGTGGCACTAGCCCTGCCACAGCCTACCAACACTTCCGTTGTGGCTCGAATTGTAGGTTAAAGACTACCTAATTCGAGATATCCACGATGTCGTGAGGGAAGACTGAGACAATCTCTCACGAAGATTCTAATGGGTGCACAAGAAGGCATGGTCCTTATTCCTTAGAGGCTCTTAGTCTCCCATGAGGTCACCTAATGGATTATTGACTCCAAGGGTTGAACGTCTACCAAAATCACTCAAAGGAGAGTGGAACCCTTGGAGTACATAGTGCATCGTGAAGGACATGTCGCATAAATGAAACATGAATAAAAGTGAGTGGCACCCTTGCAGCATGTAGTGCGTCTTAAAGGGCATGTCACATAAATAAAACATGAATACAGGCGAGTGGCACCCTTAGAGCACATAGACTGCGTCTTGAAGGGCATGTCGTGAGTTTAATAAAGATGAGTCAATGAACCTAGGTGCCTAGAAAAATAAAATTGTTTTGACATGGTCGATCTTAAAACAATTATTAAATGAGAATTTTTGTAATTACAAAATCTCCTTAAGGATTCTAAGCCCAGTTAAAAATTAATCCTAAGTCTAAATAGGGTAAGAAGAAAAAAAAACTATATAATAAATTAATAAAAGGGGGGGATGAAGAAAAATCAAGTTAAGAATTTAAAAGAAAAATAATTTATCTAAGAAATAATTATTGTTTATGTGAAAGACATGCTAATTTGGAACTTAGAAAAAAAGGGGAAAT
The DNA here is from genome assembly GCA_009831015.1 of Picea engelmannii. NCBI lineage: Eukaryota > Viridiplantae > Streptophyta > Pinopsida > Pinales > Pinaceae > Picea > Picea engelmannii. The sequence goes on along the minus strand of ML779877.1, from coordinate 767,056 downwards.
GAATGCAAAAATGAATGTGGAAACATAGAATGGAATCTAGTCTAGTCTAACTAAATAACTTTTCTAAAATAAACACAACTAAGTTTTAGAAATGTGTCAGTGATTAAAAGGAATTGGAGGGAATAAAGGTATAACAAGGAGAGTTTTTAGGATAGGTAAGGGAAATTGGCATTTAATGTAATTAAATAATTGCATTTATGGTGCAACTAAGGGATTGGGTGACAAGTGTATGGTGGGGGGGGGAGTAATTCCTAATTAATTTTAAATAACAAGAATTTAACGTATAATTGGAAAATGGTCACTAAGAATAACTCTATAAAAGTAATGACATAGAAGAGGAATGGATCACGACTGGTATGCGTAAGGTTATGTCACCAAAATTTATTTGACTTATTTTTCTTGTGGGAGTTGGGATACCCTGCTAGAAAAGAGAGTGGTAGCTTGACCTTGTGAGGCGATCTAGGAGCTAGATTTTTCTCTCACATTTTGTGTGGGACCCTTTGCAGCTCGGGGGGCTGAGGGGGAAGAATATTACCCATAGCATTGGTTTGGATGTACCGGTGATGTCTCAATGATTATCAAGCAGGATTAAGGAGGATCACTAGCCACTGAAGAACATCAACAAGTCCATCCATCAGTTACAATACACATGTTTAAAATTTGCATTGTAAATTTTTTAAAACATTTTGTATATGGATTTATATGTTGATGGAAATTGTAATGGATTTCTGGAACTGGATGTGTGAGAATTTACTTATTTCATTGATATGATAATGAAAAGGCTCGTATTTATAATTTAAAACCTTTGCTTTTCCCTTCAAGATCATTGTGATCTACATTTACCCTTAGCATTTGTAATGGGTTTTATCTAAAGTTTTATAACTTCTGCATTCATGCTAGGATAAAAATTCCCACAAGTTTTCTCAACCACAATTGTTGCTGGACAAAAATTTAAGGGTTCTCTGCATTTTATTTTTGTTGCTTGTACATATTTTTCCCCAGCTATAGATTGTGTTCACATCCTGAACTTGTGTTTTTCTTTAAATATCTCAGATATTGTTCTCTACATTTTTTTTTGCACCTTCTCCCATTAAATCCTATCTCTGTATCTTCCTGTGGTTGATATATCCTTTAAAAAAAAAGATTTTTATAACTTTGTTGGGATCTCTCCTATCTCTGTGTTTTCCTCTGGTTGAGAGATCCTTTAAAAACACATTTAAAAACTCATCTTGGCTCTCTCCTATCTCTTTGTTTTCCTGTGGTTGAGAGATCCTTTAAAAATGATTTTTAAAACTTGGTTGGGGTCTCTCCTATGTATGCATTTTCATGTGGTTGAGATCTCCCTTAAAAATGATTTTTAAAATTCGGTTGGGCTCTCTCCTATCTATGCGTTTTTCCTATGGTAGGGCTCCTTTAAAAAATATTTTTAAGAAATTTTTTACTCTCTCCTTGCCTCTTTTACACAGAGAGGTCTCTGCTGAAAAATGATTCCCTTTTTTTCCCTTCCATATCTCTTTGTTAGGCCTTGATTTCGCCCAAGACTTAGATCTCTTACCCTAGTGGGATAATCCTAATTTATCTCTGTGATGGAAGTAATTTCACCCAGTGTTTCCTTCAGTTCTCTCCCTTAGGCTTCAGGTTTTTACCTTACCTTTGCTTGGGGAAACATTTTCTCCCAACTACGAGAACAAATCTCTGCATTATCGTTTCCCAACAATTTACCCTTTTACCAACGTTTTTCAATCTAGTGTTGGGTTAATTTTTTTGCTCAACATTTTTCCAACGCCTTTAATGGTTAGCAATCTTCTAGGAGATTGCTTACATGTATTTTTTTGTAATTAATGGTTGAAATAGATGTATCTATGTGTTTCCAACGCTTTTAATTAAGATTTTTTATTTTAAGAAAAAGAGTTATTTCTTTCCTTTGATGTTATTCCATTATTTGGGTTTATAGCCTTTCTTTATTAAGGGTTGCATTATTAAGTTTTGGTATTAATTAAATATTAATATTGGGTTATACCCAATTTATCATTGTTTGTGAGAATATATGTTGTTACATAGTTGAGATTTAAATGCACTTCAATTCCCAATAATAAAATGGCGTTCATATTATATTCAACTTTTAGGAACTATAGGATTTGAATTCCAACTAATAAAGTGTAATCACATTTCATTCAATTTTGTACTATGTGACTTATGGTTATTGTATTCACCCCATCTTCAAACTTAATGCTATGTGGTTTTTGGGCAATCCACCTTTATCACCTATTTTTTTGTTGGTATTTTACTTTATAAAATTAATGCATAACAAAATATGTTGTTGATAAATTGTTGACCTTGTACAATATGGTTTAGCATAAAAAATTTAAGTTGGGCCTTAATGTGTAATATTATTGTATGGTAAGTGTTGGGAAGTTGTTGCGCCACGAATAATGGATATTTTCTCTGGCGCAATGAATTTTCAATGTCGATGAATAACTTAGTTAAATAAATGATTGCATGCACTGAATAATGTTACACATGGTTAATTAAGTGGCTAGATATCTCATGCATCTTAAATTGTTTATGTGTGAATGATGGATTATTGAATAGAATTGCTCATGTTATGAAAATTTGTCTAATGTTGATTTAACATCTATTTTCTTGAGCATTTAAATAGTTAATGTTTGATGGATTAATAACTAGATTACCTTGTGCCCTTGAATATCGATGTTGCTGGATTGAAATAAATTTTGGATTACTTGCATCGTGTAGTTAGAATTTGATGATTAACTTTTTTCCTTACAGTAAAGTAGATGCTTATCTTCCATCCCAAATTTGAAATAAAGTTGATTAAATTGCACATGATTAATGCAATATATGGCTATTATGTATTTATTTTACCCTTGCGCAGTGATTATTTTTTGATTGATGAATGATAAAGTTGTTTATACTTGCGCCCTTAGAATGATGTCATCATATGATTGATTTATTTAATTATATTCTCTTACTCCTTGTGAATAAAATTGACTTATGTTGCATCTTGAATTGTTGATGTGAAAATAATGAATTAATGGAATCGAATCCTTGCATGCACTGAAATATAATGTAATGTACAATGTTTTGGATTTCTCTCACAAATGGAATTTAATTTCGTGAATGTTGAACTTAGATACTAGTATTATTGTGTGGAATGAAAGTTTATTATGATGGATGATTGATTTTGTGATTGGGTTCCTCCTCAAAATTAATGATAAATGCTTTGTGCCTTGGATTTAATATGGTCTATGATGTGTTATGTGAATGATCACTTGTGTGCCATTTTTAATTGTGGATTAGGATTGTTTATTGATGAATTTGATTTTCGTAAATGTTGTCATTTTAGCATAGTTAGTTTGGATTGATTGTGATATGGGATGTAGACACCCCCTTGTTCCTCAGAACAGTCTCCATCCCTGAGACCTTAAATGGTTAAAATCAATTGGAACCTGGGCTTGAGCATTTCTTATGTGTCATGGAGGTCCTAACCTTGCAGGGTAGGCTGGGAGGGTAGTATCTTATGTCATTTTATGATTATCTTTATGATCCTTAAGTTAACGCTATGTTATCTTATGCTATCATGGTGTTATATGATGATTATCGTGATGAGAGGAGTTGAGCGCTTTATGATTCATAATGTTTATACATTATCATTTATTTGTATGAATGCAATAATTATGGGTCACTATTTATTTGTGTTAATGCGTCGATATGTGTATCGTTATTCATGGTAATAATGTGTCGGCTTTATGTCACGAATGATTGATATTGTGTTAATATTGTTTTGTTAATATTTGGTATGATGTATTGATCATGTTACTTTTAATTATGATATATAATTACCTAGTGAAAAAAGAAAAAAAAATTACATCAATTTTGTTCAACGTCAAAGAGGGTTCAACCCTGCGAATGGGGATCATTAGGCCTTCCAATGTATAAACACTTGATTAATAATTTATCACTAATTAAATTGAATTTTATTCGTGCAGGTAATCATGGTTAGAGGATGCCGCAGAGGAAGACAACGTGGTGCTAAGGGAGGAGGCGCAATGCGTCCAGTAACATCCACGCCAGAGGGGTCTAACTCCCAGGAGAAGAACAAGTTTTCAGAGAAGAACATATAGTTGTGAGGTATGTGGTAGGTTTGATGAGGTCCTTTCAGAGGATGTGAGAGGCCTTGATTAGCCATCTGGATATATATTAGGCCATGGCATCAGTACCCACTGAGGGTCCACCACGCACCATTCACCTAGAAATCAAGAAGGTCAAGTTTATCGAGTTCTTGGGCGCCACAAATGACGCAACCTCTGAGGCATGGTTGGAGAACATGGAGATATGCTTTGAAATTCATGACTATACCTCCAAAATTAAAGTCTACATGGTGGTGTTTAAGATAAATGGGAGAACTCTTCTATGGTGGAAGATGCTCCTGCTGCAATTGAACATGGACATCGAAGAGGTGTCATGGCAACTATTCGAGGAGAAGTTCTGGGAAAGGTATATGTCTGAGGGACTCATTGAGATTCATCTCAATAAGTTCAATGCCTTATGACAGGGCCCAACAAAGGTAGAAGCTATTATGTAATGGCCCACTCCTTCAAAAGTACTAGAAGTATGTAGCTTCATGGGTTTAGCTAGATATTATCGACAGTTTGTCGAAGGTTTTTCAAAGCTAGGAAAATCGATTACGGAATTGCAGAAGAAAAACAAGAAGTATGTATGGACTGATAAATGTGAAGAATCATTTTGAAGGCTCAAGGAGTTGTTGATGATAGTGTCGATACTAAAATTCCTTAACATGGAGGAGGACTTCATGGGATGCACAGATGCATCCAAGGAAGGTTCAGGCAGAGTCTTGATGCCAAATGGTTGAGTGATCGCTTACATATCAAGGAAGTTAAGAAAGCATGAAGAGAACTACGCGAGGAACAATTTGAAGTTATTTCCCATTGTGTATGCCTTGAGAGTGTGGAGACACTACCTGATTGGATGAAAATTTGAACTAAAAATGAACCACTATGGTTTGCGACACATTTTTACACAAAGTGACTTGAACGCGTGACAAAGGCGTTGGTCAGAACTGCTTAGCGAGTATAATTTTGAGATTACCTACATAAAAGGAAAAGTGAACAGAGTGGCATGTGTATTGAGTCAGAGTCGATGTAGATTTTTGGTGATACCTCTTGAGATGAATCTTTGTGAAAATATTCTAACTATAGAACATGACGATGACTGATATAAGGAGGTTAAGGAATTTATATGACAAGACACCATGTTGGTACCAAAATTTGAGGGATTTATTGTGGACAAGGATGGATTAATAAGATCTAATAACTGGATTTGTGTACCACCCAACGACGAGTTGAGATTTTTGATCTTAAACAAAGCTCATAAAGCAGTGTACATGGCTCATCTAGGAGTCACGAAGATGAGGGAAAACCTTAAACCCTTATTATTCTAGAAAGGAATGAAGGCAGACATAGTCAACTACATGGAGAGATGTCCAGAATGTCATCAAGTGAAGGTTGAACATAGACATATGATATGATTACTACAACCGCATGCTATTCCAAAATCAAAATTGGAGGTCGTTTCGATGGACTTCATTTTTGGATTGTCACTGACGGTAAGGAGGCATGACTAGATTTTTGTGGTAGTAGACACTCTGAGGAAGAGTGCACATTTTATCCCTGTTCATATGACATATTAGGAGCTAGACATAGCTAGATTCTTTATCACCGATATTGTGATATTGCATGGTGTGCCTAAAAGGATCATATCTGATCGAGGATTGATGTTTACAGAATGATTTTGGACTAGTTTCCAAGAGGCCTTGGGAACCCAAATTAACTTTAGTACCACATATCACCTAGAGACAGACGAGCAAACATGAATAATGAACCAAATCTCAGAAGATATGTTGCTTATGTACATGATGGAACAACAAAAGAATTGGGAGGAGTTCTTTCCATTGGTAGAGTTTTCATACAACAACAACTATAAAAGCACCATTAATATGTTGCCATTTGAGTTACTTTACAGGTGACCTTGTCAGACGACTTTGACCTGCGATTGACTAGAGGATAGGGTCCAAGAAATGGAAGAAAAAATGAAAACAATAAGGCAAAGGATAAAGGAAGCTAAATATCGACAAAAGAGTTATGTTGATGCGTATCACGTTGACTGTAGTTATGAAGTTGGTGATCGAGTCTTCTTGCAGGTAAAATTGCACAAGAGTTCAATCAAGTTTGGGAAGGGTGATAAACCCTCTCCTAGTTTTCTAGGACCTTTCAAAGTTGTGGAAAGGAAGGGGCTCGTGGCCTATCGAATTGCCTTGCCTGATTCTTTGAGGCATATGCATGACATTTTTCACGTATCTGTTCTGAGACATTATGTTAGTAATCCTACACATGTGATTGACTTGAGTTATTTGGAGTTATCAGACAAGGGTACACTCATGTTAGAGCCAATCCACATTCTATACCATCACATTCTACATCTATGGCGTCGAAAAATCGATGAGGTCAAGCTCTAGTGGGACAATTATAGTCCACACTCGGCTACCTAGGAGGACACATATGATATGCTCCAGTAGTTTTCATTTTTATTTGATAACTAGACATTTAGCTCTTGTTAGATAATTTATTCACTGCACTTATATACTGTGAAACTTTGGTATGAATTTAAAAAAAAGAGGGGGTGTATTTAACATTCTTTTATTGCACACACATGATTTGACCTACTCTTTGAAGACACTTGCGTGCAAGTGATCCCGCTAACTATATGGTTGTTTGTTTCACTTATGGATTTTGATGATGAGGTTGTGGATTATGATGTTATGTTATTTGATATCTATGTGTAGACAGGTGCTATTGATGGGTTTATCCTAAGTGTGCAGGACACTTGACATATTGAGGATGTTGATTGTGTCTATGGACCTCCTTGGACTTTGGATTGAGTTAGGGAGTGGATTGTATATGGTTTGTGTATTTTTGTTTATGCATATGTTACATTTGATCGGGTATATTATGATGTTGTTTATGTATCTTTGAGATGTTTCGTTGATGGATGAAGGCTGGTGATTGATTGCTAATCAGACTCATGTTAGGAGTAAAGGGTCCATTCGCAACAACTAGATATATTGAGGGAGAGGTGTGGCAGCATCTCTGCCACAACCTACTATCACTCTCACCATGGCTCGAATTGTAGGTTAATGATTACCTAGTTCAAGAGATCCATGATGTCGTGAAGGAATACTGAGGCAGTCACTCATGAAGATTCTAAGGGGCATGCAATAAGGAAACGATGTTAAATTGGTTCGACAAAAAATGTATTTATAATATTTGGCACCAAGTGAAATGAAACAACGTGTCTCTTCATTGTTTTTGTCCGAAGGAATTCTCTCACCCACCTTTCGGCCGAAAAATAATTGTTTCAGTCCAAAATCTAGGAAACCATTTATTTTTTATGTATTTCATTAGAATTACATATTTCGGCCGGAAACCAGTGAATGAGAATATTTGTAGAAACCTGAGAATTCCCTCTAGCTTACCTAAACTTTGGAGGTTTCAGACTCATGTAGATACTCAAAATTTAGTTTCGAAATTGATGCCATCATTTTGCAAAATTGAATCTACTTTCAATGGATATAATTTGTTTTCATTTTCATTATTTTTATCTAATTTTATTTAATTTTTTTAAAACAATTACTGGATAATATTTTTAGGTGACATTATGATTCAGTGAAATGAAATATCTGTATCTATAAACATACACAATGGAAAATTTAGAAAAAATTATATTCATAATCCTTAAACTATTCTTTTCAAAAGGGTATTTTTAGATTTTACTTTTAAGTAAAAAATAAGATAGATACAAGGTGGGGGAAACCATGTGTTTAAAATATGCAACGTTTTTAGCTTGGTCAACTTCAAAGAATTCTATAAATTTTAATATTCATCTGTTAGATTCAAAATTATAGTCATAATAAAATAGAGTCTATGTAGATTGTTGTAGTATATTTTGTTTGTCAAAAGAATTTTTTTTACTAATAGATACATTGTTGGGGGGGAAATAACTCATTATCATTCCTTTCATGTTTAAGGAACATATTGTTAAACAATTTCTAAATTGACATATCAAATCTCAATAAACAAAAAATTGAAAAATAGTCAGTGGAAAGATAACAAAATTCTTCACAAGTTTTGTTTCTACTGTAAAGTGAAATAATAAATAAATAAATAAAACTTTTGTATACCAGAAGTTGAAGAACTTGTGAAAATATAGTTTTTTTTTTCTCATAAAACAAGCAAAATAGACACCCATCCTTATTCCTTAGAGACCCTTAGTCTCCCACGAGGTTGCCTCATGGAGTATTGACTCCAAGGGTTGGACGTCTACCAAAATCTGTCAAAGGTGAGTGGCACCCTTGGAGCACATAGTGTGTCTTGAAGGGCACGTCACATAAATAAAATATGAATAAAAGTGAGTGGCACCCTTGGAGAATGTAGTGCGTCTTGAAGGGCATGTCGCATAAATAAAAAATGAATAAAAGTGAGTGGAACCATTTGAAAACATAGTGTTTCTTGAAGGGCACGTCGCGAGTTTAATAAATATGAGTCAATCAACCTAGGTTCCTAAAAAACAATTTTTTTTTGGCATGGTTGGCCTTAAAACAATTATTAAATGAGAATTTTTGTAATTGTAAAATCCCCTTAAGAATTCTAAGCCCAGTCAAAAATTAATCCTACGTCTAAATAGGGTAAAAATACCGAAAAAAAACTAAATAATAAATTAATAAAAGGGGGGGATGAAGAAAAATCAAGTTAAGAATTTAAAAGAGAAATAATTTATCTAAGAAACAATTATTGTTTATGTGCAATACATGCTAATTTGGAACTTAGACAAAAGGGGAAATGAATGCAAAAAGGAATGTGGAAACATAGAAAGGAATCTAGTCTAGTCTAACAAAAGAACTTTCCTAAATAAAACACAACTAATTTTTAGAAAGGTGTCAGTCGTTAAAAGGAATTGAAGGGAATAAAGGGACAACACGGAGCATTTTTAGGAGTGATTTTAGGATGGGTGAGAGAAAATGGAATTTAATTTAATTATATAAATGAATTTTTGATGCAACTAAGGGATCTGGTGACAAGTGTATGAGGGAGAGTATTTCCTAATTAATTTTTAATAAAAATAATTTAACGTGCAATTGGCAAGTGGTCACTAAGAATAACTCTATAAAAGTAATGGCAGAGAAGATGAATGGATCATGACTAGTATGCGTAAGGTTGTGTTGTTGAAATTGCTTTGACTATTTTTATTTTTGGGATTTGGGATATCCTACTCGAAAAGAGAGTGGTAGCTCAACCTTGCGAGGCGAGATGGGAGCTAGATGTTTCTATGGTTTTGTGTGCATGGCCGCTTTGAGGATCAGGGGGGTGAGGGGGATGAAGAGTACCCCTAACATTGGCTAGTAGGTACTAGTGAGGTCTCAATGATTATCAAGTGGGATCAAAGAGGATCTCCTGCCGCCGAAGAACATCAACAAGTCCATCCACCAGTTATGGTACACATGTTTAAAATTTGCATTGTAAATTTATTAAAAAAAATTGTATATGGATTTATATGTTGATGGAAATTGCAATGGATTTCTGGAACTATATGTGTGATAATTTACTTCTTCCATTGATCTGATAATGAAAAGGCTTGTGTTTATAAATTGAAACTTGTATTTTTCCCTTCAAGATCATTACGATCTACATTTACCCTCAAAATTTGTAATGGGTTTTCTCTGAAGTTTTCTAACTTCTGTGTTCATTCTAGGATCAAAACGCCAACAATTTTTCTCAGCCTCAATTGTTGTTGGACAACAATTTAAGGGTTCTCTGCATTTTTTTTTTGTTTCCTATACATATTTTTCCCCAACTATAGATTGTGTTCATATCCTAAACTTGTGTGTTTTTTTTTTTAATCTATGAGATATTGTTCTCTGCTTTTTTTTTGGCACCTTCTCCCATTAAATCCTATCTCTGCGTCTTCCTGTGGTTGAGAGATCCTTTTAAAAAACTATTTTTAAAACTTTGTTGGGCTCTCTCCTTTCTCTGCATTTTCCTTTGGTTGAGAGCTCATTTAAAAATGATTTTTAAAACTCGGTTGGGATTTCTCCTATCTCTTCATTTTCCTATCATTGAGATCTCCTTTAAAAATGATTTTGAAAACTTGGTTGGGTTTTCTCCTATCGTTGCATTTTCCTATGGTTGAGATCTCCTTTAAAAATAATTTTTAAAACTCAGTTGGGGTCTCTCCTATCTCTGCGTTTTCATGTAGTTGAGATCTCCCTTAAAAATGATTTTTAAAACTTGGTTGGGATCTCTCCTATCTCTGTGTTTTTCCTGTGGAAGGGCGCCTTTAAAAATGATTTTTAAAAATTGGTTTACTCTCTCCTTAACTATTTTACATAGATATTTCTTTGTTGAACAATGATGCCCTTTTTTTTCCTTCCACATCTCTGTGATGGGCCTTGATTTCACCCAAGACTTAGAGCTCTTACCCTGGTGGGATAATCCCGATTTATCTTTGTGTTGGCAGTAATTTCACCCAGTGTTTCCTTCAGTTCTCTCCCTTAGGCTCCACGTTTTTACCTTACCTCTGCGCGGGGTAAATGTTTCAACCAACTACAAGAAGGAATCTCTGTAGAATCGTTGCCCAGTGAGTTACACTTTTACCAGCTTTTTTCACTCAATTGTTGGGTTAACTTTTTTGCCCAATGTTTTTCCAGCACCTTTAATGGTTAGCGATCTGCCAAGAGATTGCTTAAATGGATTTCATTGTAATTAATTTTTGAAAGAGATGTCTCTATGTGTTTCCAACACTTTTATTAAGAGTTTTTATTTTAAGAAAAAGGTTATTGCTTTCCTTTGATGTTATTCCATTATTTAGGTTTATAGCCTTTCTTTATTGAGGGTTGCATTATTAAGTTTTGGTATTAATTAAATATTAGGATTGGGTTATACCCAAGTTATCATTGTTTATGACAATATATGTTGCTACATAGTTGATATTTAAATGCGCTTGAATTCCCAAAAATAAAATGGTGTTCATATTATATTCAACTTTTAGGAACTATAGGATTTGGACTCCAACTAATAAAGTGTAGTCACATTTTATTCGATTTTGTACTATGTGACTTATGGCTATTGTATTCACCTCTCCAAATTTAATGCTATGTGGTTTTTGTGCAATCCACCTTTATCACCTATTTTCTTTTGGTCTTTTACTTTATAAAATTAATGCATAACAAAATATGTTGTTGATAAATTGTTGACCTTGTACAATATCATTTAGCATAAAAATTTAAAGTTGGGCCTTAATGTGTAATATTATTTTATGGTAAGTGCTAGGAAGTTGTTGCACCATGAATAATGGATAACTTCTTTGGCACAATTACTTTTTAGTGTCGATGAATGACTTAGTTAAATAATTTATTGTGCACACTCAATAATCTTATGCATGGTTAATTAATTGGGTAGATATCTCATGATTATTAAATTGTTGATGTGTGAATGATGGATTATTGAATAGAATTGCTCGCGTTATGAAAATTTGTCTAATGTTAATTTAACATCTATTTTATTGCGCCTTTAAATTGTCAATGGTTGATGGATTAATAACTAGATTACCTTGTTCCCTTGAATATCGATGTTGCTGGATTGAATTAAAATTTGGATTGCTTGCACCGTGTAGTTAGAATTTGATGATTACCTCTGCTCCTTGTAGTAAAGTAGATTTTGATCTTGCGTCCCGAATTTAAAATAAAGTTGATTAAATTGTGCATGATTAATGCCATATATGGATGTTATGTAATTATTTTACCCTTGTGCATTGATTATTTTTTTATTGATGAATGACAAAGTTGATTATACTTGTTCCTTTAGAATGATGTCTTCATATGATTGATTGATTTAATTATATTCTCTTACACCTTGCAAATAAAATCGACTTATCTTGCGTATTGAATTGTTGATGTGAAAATAATGAATCAATGGAATCAAATCCTTGTGCACACTAAAATAAAATGTATTGTACGATGTTTTGGATTTCTCTCATGAATGTAATTTCATGTCATGAATGATGAACTTAGATATTAGTCTTCTTGCATGGAATGGAATTTTATTATGATGGATGATTTATTTTGTTATTGGGTTGCGCCTTGAAATTACTGATAAATGCTTTGCTCCTTGGATTTAATATGGTCTATGATGTGTTATGTGAATGATCACTTGTGTGTCATGTTTAACTGTGGATTAGGATTTTTGATTGATGAAGTCGATTTTCGTCAATGATATCATTTTAGCATAGCTGGTTTGGATTGATTATGATATGGGATGTATACACCTCCTTGTTCCTCAGAACAATCACCATCCCTGAGACCTTAAATGGTTAAAATCAATTGGAACCTAGGATTGAGCGTTGATTATGTGTATTGGAGGTACTAACCTTGTAGGGTAGGTTGGGCAGGTAGTATTTTATGTCATTTTATGATTATATTTATGATTCTTAAGTTATCACTATGTTATCTCATGTTATCATGGTGTTATCTAATAATTATCCTGATAAAAGGAGTTGAGCACTTTATGATTCATAGTGTTTATGTGTCATCATTTATTTGTATGAATGTAACACCCCTCTACATGATGCTAGGCAATTAATCATTTATTAAATACATACAAAATAACAACTTTGTTTTAACATAATTTCATTGATTTTTCATTTACACAATTATTCTACATTTTCTCAATGATAAATCTAAATAGCATGATGAATTAATTAGTAGGTTAGCTATAAGATTTAGAACTTAAAACAAAATTATATACAAAATATCAATAACAAAATAACACCGAAAAATACCTCTTCCTTAGTTTGTCAAAGCTCATCAATTGTAATATAGTCCTAGGCGCTTCCAAGAATTCATTTCCCACTTTCCCAGAGTGAAACAACAGAATCTTCCCAGCCAACTAGGAGCCTAGCCAACTTCCTAGCTCCAAGAAACCTTTCGGGTTCTTGGCCCTCCGTGTCTGTGAATCCAAAAACAACAAAGCACAAATGCTCTAAGAATACTATCACAACAATTACATCTTCCAAGAATTTTCTAACTTCTAAACATGCTCAAACCTCTCAAATCCCCCCTATTTATCAATTTTCCATACACCCTTCCCCAAGTCTCCTCAACCACCCTCATTATTATCCATCAACCTCCCTTATCTATATTTTTTAGGAAAATATTAAAATAAAACTAAAATATAAACGACGTGCATTAAACAACAATAAATAAAATGCAAAGTCCTTCTTCTCATTCTAGCTAATAAATGAAATTTGACAATTTTCTCCAAAATGTACATGACAATCCACCATGCTCATTTAATTCATCATACCAACCATCAATCAAAGTAAAATAAGATATTTAATGCTTCTAAATATTTTTTATGCAATATAATTTACATAATCAATAAACATTCAATTAAATAGTTAATAATCTACTTTAATAATTAATGCATTAATTAATTGTACTAGTGTACATGTGTAGGGTATGTGTGCATAGCTAGCAGACACATATCTCATGCATGTACTAAAGATAAACAACCATTTCCTCTAGTGCATAGTTCATATATGATCACACCAAGACATGTAGGATAACAGATCAAGTAATGTGTCATTTAATAATCTTAACGAACAAAATTACACCAATTCATGAATAACTGATTATCACACTTAAAATGACAATAGGAAATCAAAAGAGGGTTTTAAACATGGTAGGAACCAAGTGAGTAAACAATAGTGGCATCTTTAATCCCCGATCATTTTTCTCAACTAACATCGAAGCATCATTCCTTCCTAACCTACTTCCATCTTCCATCCTATCCTTTCCCCTGTTGGAATAAGCTGGAGCATCAACTATATTGACCTAACTCCAGATAGAACCTATAAAAGGAAGTGTCATACATCTCAACCAAGATTCCCCAATAGGAAACTAGCAATCACCATCACATGTCTAGGGGAGCGTGACTTCACACATCCTTCCCACGACTCTAGGTTTCGAAGGATAAACGATGGGCAACACCTCCACCCCTCCTTATAAAACTAGGGTCAACACCCTACATCAAGCCCTATTGTGCAACTACTAATCTTAGAGTCACGCCATCAAACAACCACTTTCGGAAAGATGTGTGTCCTATCAAAACCACACTTACCACAAATCATAGCAATATTTTGAATCATAAATTAAACAATAATTATAATTTATAGCATACACTATATTATTGATGTCTACGACATCTATGTTACCACATCATTGTAGTCATTTGGCTATCACATAGCTCATCAACATGTAGGTTAGTTCACCAATAACTCATATCCAGGTATATATGTCATAAGTTCATATAAGAATCCATATCTGTATTGACGTTCAATTAAGAAATGTATATTTATTTTTATCATGCCTTGCATATCTTACGCATTCACAACATAGCTTAAACTAGTATCCATGTACCAAAATTCCACATTTAAATTTACATGTTTAACCAATTCACATAATCATCATCATCACGAACATATAACAACAAAATATAATATTGTGCAACTCACAAATAAGTCTAGATGTACACCTCTCATGTGTCTATATCAGTTTCACTCAGTCCAAATAATTACTAAGGAATGAATTACTATGATGTGAAAAATAGAAGTTATAATTACCTAATGCCAAAATATGGGGCGTTACAATGAATGCAATGATTATGGGCCGCTATTTATTTGTATTAATGCATCGATATGTGTATCATTATTCATGGCAATAACATGTCGGATTTATGTCACGAAAGATTGATATTGCGTTAATATTGTTTCGTTAATATTTGGGATGATGCATTGATGATGTTACTTTTAATTGTGATATATAATTTCCTACTGCATTTTTTGGTTTTTTTTAAGTCGTTTTTGTTGTCGTAACGGCAGGGCCGTTACAAAATTAGTTCTTGAAAAAAAAAAAGAGGATTGGAGTCCTCTATAGGTTGGAGCCTGATCTACATGGAATTGGTGCTTGAAAAATAGGGGATTGGTTTCTCCTTGAGTTGGTGCTCAAAATAAGAGAGATTGGTGTCTCTTGCAAACTCTAACTAAAATATATATTTGGAATTTTTTTCACTTCCGGTAAACAAAAGTAGTTTTTTTTATCGATAATTTCACTTTACAGTAAAAACAAAACTTTTCATGAATTTCGTTAGCTTTCTATTGATTATTTTTTGAAATTTTTTTATCGACATTTGATATGTTAATTTAAAGAGATTTTCACAATATGTTCCTTAAAAATCAAGGCAATAATAATTAGTTATATTTTTCAACCTCAATTTACTCATTATTAAATTTTTGTTTATGAAAAGTGAAATATGCAAGAACAATCTAAACAAAATCTATTAAAGTATGACTATATTTTTTAAGACAAGAGTTGAATACTATAATCATTATATTTTTTTTAATTTGACTTATCTCAAAAAGTTGCATATTTTAAACATCTTTAGTTTGACTCCATGTATCTTCCTTAATTTTTATTTAAAAGTAAAATCTAAAACTACCCTTTTGAAGAGGATAATGAAAGGTTCCATAATATTAATTTTCCATAATTGTTTACTGTTTATGTTTGCAAATATTGAGTTTTCATTTTATTGAATCATTATTTCATCTAAAAATAATATGGAAACATGTTTTTATAAAATTAGATAAAATTACTAAAAAACAATTAAATTGAATACAAATTGCATCAAATGAAATTAGATTTAATTCTACAAATGTTGGTACTAGTTCTGAAGTGAAACTTATAGTATTTTAATGAGTCTTCTCTTTCTGAAGTTGGAGTAAGTTGGAGCGAACACATACTTTTCTGAAAAGTACCATAGTTAAAGGTTTTTAGCTAAATTAATAGTTCGGTCGAAGGCTAGTTTTAATGGAAAAAAGCTTTAAAAAGATAATAAAAAAAAAACTTTGTGATTGCACCAAGTGGCACAACGTTAGAAGGTGTCATTAGATATAACTTTTATTCGAAACATGCTTTCATCTGAAATCTTTACCATCCAAAAAAACTCAATAGTTTGGCCGAAACAGTTACATGTGATAACCCTTTAGTACTCAATGCAAGTAAGCTAATATAATGAAGTAGTTGATTTTTTTATTTTTTTTATTTTTAATTTAGTTTTGATTTTTAGATATATATATTTTTTAACACTTTAATTTTAAGAAAATTCCACCTACACAACTACATAAGCATTTCAATTTAATATAAAAAATTGGTAATAGGTAAATGGTCAAAGCATTTTAATAAGTCTAACATGTGAAAAAATATCAACATCAAATCAATCGAAGGAACGAGAATAAACATCGTACTTATTATACAACTATTAATAAGTTGTATATATATTTATTTACACTGTTTCCTTTCTTTTAATCACCACTAAATCATTGAGAACCATAAACTCTTTTAATATATTCATTAATAGATTTTAACATAATGTAACTCATTAATAATTTACTAAGTCTAATCATTCTCATAATATTTATTGTACGTTTATAACAAAAAAAAAAAAAGGTGTACTTAATCTTTGTTATTGAGTATGGTTCACAATTATCTTTAAGTGTTCATAATGTGTCCTTATAGTATTGTCAACTCATTACAACTATATATTCATAGAGCGAATATTAATTTATAATTGACATAAAAATTTATCCCTTATCTCAACGTTGATTAAAGGTTGTTATGCCTGAAGGTTTTATTTATGTCCATTTAGCTGGGATTTCATTTCATTTATTATTTTGTGGAGATACAATCTTATTTTCTTCACGACAATAAACATCAAAAGATGATAACGTCAAAAGATAAAAACAAATCAATGCAAATAAGAAAATTTTATCAATGATTCTTCAGATAATCGGATTCAGGATTATGTTACGTCAACCATAGAAAACAAAAGTGAAAGGATGCTCACTAGGGTTAAACAAGTAATCCATGATTCCCTCTGACCACCAAATCACTAGGTATTTACCAAAACTTTACAAGTGTAAAAGTCAACAAAAGAAGAACTTACTTCTTGATAATACCACCATTGGTATTCAACTATTTGGTGATTAGGTTGGTTATCCTCGCCTAACGGTAATTTCACCCTTACCAATTATTTACAGATACTCATTCCTCTATCCGAGAGAGCTAAGATTATAAATTTCGACAATTTATTGCATCGATAATGGTAAAGCTAATTAATGGCTCAACTTATCTCTACAACTAAGTTACCATTACATCTAGTTACGAACTAGTTCTAACCCATTGTTATCTAAGACAACGCCCAAGAGAAGGCCCCAAAGATCTGTGCAGTTATCTTTCTTTACTACTTGTTATTTTTTATACGTTTACCAACATAAACGGAAATAAAAATAGGGTGAACTCTACACAATGCTAAAGAATCCACACGATGACAGATGTGTTACCCGTCTACCATAGAACCACTCACAAAATTACAGAACAGTCGAAGTACGTTTGGATTTTTTTTTCATCTAAATACATGACAAAAGTATTTGTTAAGATACTTGTGACTAGGAAAATATTTATATGGCTAGGGGGAAACCACAATAGACCGAAATGACTACAGAAATCAACTCTAATCTCATATATGGTATATAAATAAATATGCTAGCAAGACAAGATAAAAGGCCTACTTCGTCGAGACGTTCGATGAAGTCCAACGTTGAGCACTTAACTCAAAGAAATACACCTGCAACTTGTCCTCAACCAAGAAACGTAAGAATATGATGATAAAATATAATGTTAGCACATTCAATAGAATAATTCAACAACATTCATAAAATATACTCCCATGAAATAACAATTCAAATATTTGCAAGATACTAATTGGACGAGAAAATAGTATTTCTATTAAAATGTAATCAACGGAAGTTAATGAATTACAAACTTTTAGTTCAGAATGAAGAAACTAATTCCCTTACAACTCGGTCTCCACAGCTTCAATCCTCCACCAAAGGCAAGCTCATATAAGAGAGACAATGAGGTTCTCAATCAAGTAGGGAAGAGCTTGGGGGTTGAACAATGTGTTCAGAATTAAAAGGATAAAGGGATGCAGACTCAATATGAAGTGAATAGTTTCTCCAGAGTAACTTTGCTCTCAAAGTTGAATTCTTCTCCTCATTTCCATAGCTCGAATTTGGCCCATTTATAGCCTTCAAGAGGAACTGAAAGACTGAGTCAAAACTTTTCTATTATATGGAAGGTCAATGATCATGGATCTCGTGACGTGACATGGAAACCCGACACCATTTTTTAATTTTGGGCAAAAAATATGATGTACGTGGGTTGTAGTGGTGCAACTTGCATATACACGTGTTGTACAATAGGTAGGGTGCATATATGTGGAAAAATAATGTTTTTAGCTCTGGGATTTGCAAAAAGGGACTTCAAGTCTGCATAGGGAAATGAAAAAAGGCTATTTGTGCAAGTTTGCATAGAGTGAGGAAAATCTTGCTATAACAGATGCCCCCTAATTTGTGAGGTCAGAGGAGTATCTTTGATGGCCGAAATAAATTATAATATCGAAAACTGGAGTAATGGGAACCTAGCTAGAAGAACTATTTTCTCATTATGATCTACACTGACTTTGCGCACATGGTTGCCAATTTGAATTACACTGCAGATCCATGTGAAATATACCAAATAGTTGTCCATTTCCATGAATAGGAAATACAAAGGTGGCTAAATTCCAAAGGCTGTCATAGTCACGAACAAGTCTCAGTAAAACCAGTCTCAAAATCAATCTAAAGATATATGTATACAATGGAGTACAATCTGATCTCCCATGATCACTGAAGTCACATAGGTACTGGTCCAGTGAAAGGTAGAAACAACTTAGGAAAGTTGCAACTATGAACTGATGCCTTCAAGTCTTCTATACAATCCACTAAAGGTGTAAGTCTACATCATGTGAATAAAGGAGTTGAGGTCGAACACAATGAGACTTCATTTGATTACCGATCATTAAGGTATATTGTTAACAAACGCGAGACAACCTACCAATAATGAAAGTAGGTATCAAGGCACCGAGTACATTCTTACAAGTGTGAATAAAGGTGTCGAGGTAGAACACTTGAAGACTCCATCGATCATGAAACATTGATGTATTCCCAACTGTTTATGGTGAGAGAACCTACCACTGATTAATGAAAGCCTCTAGGTACTCATAGGACTCTAGGTCTCGTCTCCAGAATAGATGAGTTGAATTCGATGGAAGGAGACTCATTGAAAGGAGAGAATTAAGGAATCTCTCATCATTCAACATGAGGTACAAAGCAGCAACTTGATTATTTGGAGGGAATCATACGAAGAACATGTTGACAAACCAACGACCATGTGTGTCTTTCGTGTGTGCCAGATGCAAGTGGTACATGAAAAACACCCTTTGAATAACAACCTGCAATAAGGAAAACTTCTCAAAAAGGTGAGGAAACCACTAATAGGGATAATGGCATCCAAGGAACTACACGAATCCCAATGTGTGAATAGATTTATTGCCGTCGAACACAAAGGAAACCACTGAGTCAATGACGAATGATGAAATTTCAACTATTGAGTTCAAGGTTACCTAGCAATGAGGAAAGTAGGACCAGGGTACACAATAGGACTACAGCTTCATGTAATTCTGAGACACATTGATGGTACGGAGGACACGCTAATTGAAGAGTTCTGAGGAATTTCCAACATAAGTTGATAGGCATCCTTTGAAAAAGAGAAAGAGACATATGGAAGACTTTGGCAGCATAGACTCAATGATGAAACTTTGAGATGCAGGAGGCAATAATAAAAGTCTCCATAGGGACTGGAAGGGTAACCAATTGAGGGAGTAAACTCTCTATAACAAGCTCACCTTCCTAAGGTCATGCTAAACCCAAATTTTTTATGACAAGTGGACTAAAAAAAATTGTGGTTTGTTCAAAGGAGACATGACTGCTGCCAATATAAGATAATACTCCTTTCCTGCCCGTATTTTTTTTTGTTTTCATATTCAAATGAATGATATGATACAAAGGAGGAAATGGGTGTCACAAGTAAGAAAACTAGTTCCAACAATGGAACATACCTATGCTCAATGAAAAGAGGTGCATGTGGGGGATGGACGCTCGGAGAAATGTTTCCTCTCGGTTATAGGGTGTCAAACTGCAAAGGATATAAACCAGGCTCTTCTTGGTTGATGATGAAAACTGTTGAGATGAAAGGCTTATAATGCAAAAACAAGAACTGACAATAAGCTCAATACTGTAAGAAAGAGAATGGGATGTAATTACAACTTAACGCTAAAAAATGTCTTTTTTCGTAGTCTTAGTCTACTTGGTTTTAAAAAGGGATAAACTTGCACCAAATAGATGTTCATTCAAATCCAATTTATGAGTGTGAAAGAGACAAGTTCACTCGAAAATATTTTCTCTTTATGAAATGAGTGAGAACAGAGATTAAATCAAACTCATTTGGGAGTCCTCTAGGTATAGGTAAGCATGTTTATGTGTAAGAAATGAGGTTCAACATAAAGTCATGTATTAGATATAAGAGACTCTTGGTCCTACGGACAAAAATCTCTACATGGGCATCGAATGAAGCAGATGATCTAATTAGGGTACCCATGTTTGGTATGTCTCTACCATTCGATAATGGCACTTCTAGTTGTAGATAGAAGGTTTTGTGTCGCTATGAAAGGGGTTTTTACCTATGGGATATGAGTGACATTCATAGGATGATGCAAGTGTGCACAATGGATTGGATACCTATCCTATATGCTAGGTATAAAAAATACCTGTCCAATGTTACGAGCGGGCGACTTGGCGCTGAAAACCGCAAGCATCCCTGGATAAAAATACAAAAAACAACTCCATCCACTGTTGTATTAGTCCATTACACCAAAATATTGGATGAAACTATGCAAAGTCGGTAAAAATTTGCTAAAAATAGTAAAAAAAAAACAATTTTACTATACCATTTGTAGTTTTTACCCAAATAGTGTATTTTGGACCAAATTGTCTCCAAACTTCAACTGGTAATTGTGGGAGCTACGAGCGATGAAATCGACTACCATCTGGACCAAGTAACTCATCTTTCTCTCCTCTTTCTTTTCAGTGCATTAAAATTTGTAGTTAGGCCTCATTTTCTAAGTTATTTAGGGAGCAACTTCAAAACTTAGGTGTACGCAGGCTACAGTTTATCGGGTCGTGTATACGCATACTTATACACGGTTGATTAAAAAACAACAAGTGTATAAGAAACCCTATACGCGACTGTGTACACTTCAACTCGTGTATATGTTTGTGGATAATGTTTTTTAAAGGTTGCGAACTCAAAAAATGGTTTGACTCTTACAAGATGGTGCTAGAGTCAAGAGAAAGAGAGCATGAGGAGATGGTTGCTGCAGTTGAGAGAGATCCAGGGGCTCAAATGGCCTTAAAAATATGTGGGCTATATAATTTTTGGGCTCTCAAAGGGATAAGGGCTCAAGTGAGATTGCTACAATTGTTGGTGAACTACTGGGATCTGGATAGTGAGAGCTTCAAGCTTGATGGAAAACCATTAATGATTGAAGTTGAGGACATCTATTTCTTGACATGATTGTCACGATGAGGTCAGGTGGTCAACCTAAAATCTCAGGGAGCTAGGTCTGGTATTAAAATAGATGATTACATAGCCACTCATTGCATTGTAGGGACAGATAAGGTAGGGATCAAACTCCCAATTAGAGAGATAAACAATATGAGTCTCAAGATTGTTCTCCTAGCTTTGAAACGGATCACATGATTGACCTATTTGCACTAGGCATCGAGGCCACTTATGTCTAATAGTAGAGGGCTTGTGACCCACGGTGTACGACTAGTGCACCTCAATACTCGCCAACATGAAGAGCTAGCTGACAAAACGTAAACTAGGTAGTAAGAGGAATTTTGGTTTTTCTTATATCCTTTGTATCTTTTTCTTCAAGCGGGTTCCAGGCTTGGGACCTAGAGTTGAGATTATTCCGCATGGACCTCATGATCTAGCCATGGCACGGTGGACCAAGGTGATGAGGCAGAAAGGGAATGGTAGGGTGACAACTCTCTACAATGATGACTTTTTCTTCTGGTGGAGATGGTAGGTGATAGCTCTAGATGACTACCTTTACGCAGGAATTCACTTCAGAGGAGATCCTGACATGCCATTACCACCAGGGTCTGCCTACAGAAGCATAGCTATGTCAAAGTTTTTTAAATATTTCATTTTTTTTGTATTTGTGTATAGGAAAAAACAAATATTTTTGGATGAGGTTAAGTACTAATTAAACATGTACGTGACGTAGACGTAGGTCCACGAATGTTACACCTCAAAATTACTCACTTCGATAGTGTCGCAAGTGTCATCATTACAAGTGTTGTAAGTGTCGCATCTTGTCTGCAAGTTTCGCATCTTGACCGCAAGTTTTATAAGTGTTTCTAACATCATACTTCCTTCTTCCCTATGTCATGCCTCCAACGACATGACAGGGACACTTAGGACACCTCAAAGACTAGTTTTAAAGAGGAGAAATCAGTCTATTAGAAGTACAAGCCTTTTTCCACTGAAAGAACCACTCAAAAATGGGTTTTGGAGGGGAACGCTCCCCTATACACTGTTAGGGAGCGCTGGCGCTCCTTGGCCTTCTTTGGGGGAGCGTTATAACGCTCTAGTGCCCCTTTTGGGGGAGCACTACCTTTTCTGGGTGAAATTTAGTATGTTGAGAAGAAGGAGGGAAAGATCCCCTCAATATCTAAAGGTGGTTGGATTTGAATATGATCTCAAGGCATGATCTTAGGGAATATCCTCAACTAAAGGAGATAAATCCTCAACTTATCCCAAATATCTCTCAATTGGTTGGGTCTTTCCAAGCTTATATAAAGAGGCCTTCTCATGGTGAAAGGAGAGGGAAAAGATTGGAGGTATGAAACCTATGATCTCATAGGAAACATACAACACAGGAAGAGAGACATTGCAATAGCATATAACTTATGATATCATGAGGGAGATGTCATTTGAAGCATCAACATCTTATATGTGGGTTATTTAAGCAAGGGTATGGACAAGGAGAGCTTGGTGAAGATGTTGCACTACATCCATGGTTGTAAGTAACACTTTGTTCTCATCAATATAGATTCATGCTTGGTCTGTTTCCTTTAAAGTTTGTTGTGAATATGAACTTGTCTTCTTCATAAGATAGATCTATATTTGAGCTAATCTCAGTAGAGTAGGAAGTATTTTGTACCTTTGTTTTTTTTGCAGGACCTATGAAGGAGATGAAGATTGAATCTCAACTAGGAATTTGCAAGGACAAACGTCGCTAATAAGGTAAATATCTCTCTCCTTCTCTTTCATTTATTACCTTAATTATATCTAAAAGGAAAGTCAGTGTCCACGTTAAGCACTTTTTTGCCTTGGTCTTAAAGAGTTAGGGACCTCAAGAGAATACACTTGTCCACAGGGGGATTTCTCTTCAACAGAAATTGGTGACTCCGCTGGGGAATAATCGAAGCTTTCAGTTTTGGTTTTCCTAGCAGATATTGTCTTAGCCTTTGTTCTTTTAGACCTTGTTCATCCTGTATGTCTAATTGAATGTGTTGATTAGATCCTTATTCCATCACATACACTGTGAATGCCAAAATTTTACCGAGTTTTTGTTTTTTTGAGCTTGTTTCTGGACTTTAAGACACCAGCACTCCCCTTCCCATGTTATCAGAGCACTGGCACTCCCTATTGGCCTTACACAGAGTGTTATAATGCTATGGTGTCCCTTACACCAGAGCGCTACCCCTTTTTTGTGCAACACCTTCTAGGGTTTCATTATCTGAAGTTCAATTTTTTTTTTTGACACTTGCTCAAAGCCTTATCATATCAGTACATCCTTGTTTTGGCCTTCAATGCTTTGTCTTCTAAGGATTCATCATATTTTCTTTGGATCTTTTGATATTTATCCTTACTTTGCAATAACTCTTTGTCCTTGACGATTTAGAGTCAATTTGTCGTTTTCTTCTCATTTATTTGATTGAGTGAAAACTTTGTAAGGAGATTCAAATATCTTTTATATCATTTCCATTTGATCTTTGAGGTCATCTTGTCTAAACCTTTTTTTTTTTTTGAGTTTTTGGTTTTCTTTCTCTTGTTTGATCGCAACAAGGGTGTCTTTTGGTTTATGTGAAGTTTACTTCCATATTGCTTAAATCTCACAACTCTTGAAATCCGATTAGCATAGGAAGCTTTACATCTACTAGTTATCAGTCACATATAAACATTTTAGAATTGCATTGGATTCCTTAGTGAGGACTATTGCATGAGGTCATTGCATCTTGGTGTTTGAAAGTGAAAGGAAGATCCTTCTCGTTCCCTTAAAATAGACATTCATTGAAAGAAAACACTGCTTATCATTTCTTATGCAATTTTTGGGAACTAAGTCCTAATATCATCAGTCTTCACTCTCATATACCTTTGAGTAAACAACAACCACTAAAATCAATGCTTAACTAAAACTTATTAGTCTTTTTACATCTTTGTTAGCAAACCTACATTAGTTTAAGGTGTATGGCTTTGGAATAGGTTGAAAGGATAACTTTCCAAAGCTATTAAACAAACTTAGTATCTTGTGGTAGGGAGAGTGAAATCCAATTGTCGTATAGGATTTCCGGGATCCCCCTCTCACACAGGGGTTACGCATAAGGTCACACTCGGGAGAGATATAGAGATTATCCTTCCGTGGTTTGACTGATTGTAGTAGTCAGAACGTATTATGGGGGTCGCTTGAGGGTATACCCACAATGTTGAGTGGAAGCCTTTCAAGTTGATTTTGGGCTAGATACCCTGCCCTTACATTCAGACTGGACTGTCGACTGTACCTTCCCAGGGGCTGACTATGAATTGGTGACCTTAGTAGCCATAATCTTTAGGGTCCCACATAAGGTGACGGTGAAGGAAAGTATCACTGTACCTGGAACATACGTTGGTCAAACTCACTCGAGCTCCTTGGAGGGTAAATCCACAATTACTGTGTGGAAGCTTGCACCAAGGCATAAGTTTGTTAAGTAGGTCACCAACGTAACTGATCCACCCTCTCTATTCCCACTTCTTCTTATTTTGATGTTGCGATGTTCAATTTCATCACCAACTAGTGGTTTCATTCTGGGAAGGTTTTGTTTGATTGTTTGCTTCACAGATTCATAGCGTGTGTTGGTTGTGTTACTTAGTAGACCTTAGGTTGAGTTATTGTTAATGGCATCGAATCCAAAGAGTACCAATGGAGGAGCCCCTTGTCCTAGGGAACCTTCCACCTTTCCTTCTTTTGGAAACTTTGGTCCTCCGTATATTTCCACACTGAGTGTTCTAGGACTCACCATCGGATTACCAATTTGGTTCTTCCCCACTCCAGTGATCTCAAATCCTCCCAATGTTTCAACTTCACCTAATACTTTAGATGTTAGTACACCACCCACACATCAACCTCATGTCGACTTTTTTCCTTCTTCACCCATTAATTCTCCTTCCCTTTCTCCTTCTTCGCCAAGCGAAAGCTCTAAAGAAAGTAGTCAGGTTGATCAGAAGAAGAAGAAATGGAAAGAGAAGAAGAAGAAGAGCCTGAAAAAGACCAAAGCTCTAACAACATCCGATGTTGGATACAAGCAACCAACTACTGTTAATAGTACTGGGATTGTTGATGAGGTCAACAAGATTAAAATGAATAATAGGAAACTCAAATTCCCTTGCATCCTTTGTAAGGGTGACCACTTTCTGATGGATTGTCCCGGTCTTATCAAGGTCTTAGAAATGTGGTCTTCCACGTCATCATCCCCTATTGGGTATGTTGGTGATGCCCCATCAACTAGTGACATTAAGGTTGATAAGAAGAAGAAAACTATCAAGTTCCCTTGCATGTTATGTAAAGGTGATCATTACTCTCACCTTTGTCCTTGTATGGATGAGGCTTCTTCTCTTTTGGAAAAAATTCAACTTCCAAAAGGTTATCGTAATATTTCCCCTGACCCATCATTAGTTGATGGACTGGTCAATTCGGTTCCATCCCCAGTCAATCCAGTTGATCAGATGGTCTGTCTATTTTCCTCCTTGATTGAACCACAAACCCAAGTAGTTGATCCAGTTCCATCATCGATCAACCCCACTCTTCATCAAAAGAGTGTAACCCAAGTGGTCGATCTATTTTCATCCTCGATCGATCCTGCTCTCCCATTAGAGGGTGAAACCAAAGTGGTCGATCCGGTTCCTCCATCAGTCGATCCCACTCCTCCCTTGACGAGTGCCAAAGTGACTGATCGAGTCCCTTCCTCGGTCAATCCCACCCTTAATCTGAAGAGTACCAACGCAGTTTCTCCGGTTACATCATTGGTCAATCCCACTCTTCTATTGAGGAGTGCCAAAGTGACTGATCCAATCCGTTTCTCGGTCACTCACACCCTTCATCTGAAGAGTACCAAAGTGGTTTCTCTGGTTACATCATCAGTCAATCCCACTCTTCCTATGAAGAGTCCCAAAATGGTCGATCCAAGTCCACCATTGGTCAGTCCAAGTCCACCATTGGTCGATCTTACTCTCCCTCTAGAGAGTAAACCTAATACTACAAACGTTTTTCTCGTTGATACAAAATCTACCATGTTGGGGGGCATTCATCTTCTCCGTGAAACCCCCTCCAAGTAATGAGGCCATCCTTTTTGATTGGGGCATGCTAACTAGACCTCGTCTTCCCTCTCACATTCCTTTCTAGATTACAGTACAGTTTTTTGGTCAGGACATTCCTCAAACGCTTATAGATGAAGGTGCGTCCGTTAGTATTTTGTCTTATGTTGCTTGGCATGCTTTGGGTTGTCCTCAGCTTGCACCGATTACACATAATTTGTTATCTTTTAACAGAAGAACCAGCCAACCATTAGGGACCCTTCCTTAGTTTCCTGTAGCTTTGGGAGGGAAAACTGTCTTTATTGATGTCATGGTAGTCTGAGACCCCTTGGATTTCTCTTTACTCCTTGGGCGAGATTATTTCTATTCCATGAAAACTATTGTATCCACTCTTTTCCTGGTGATATCTTTCCCTCACAATGGAAGAATTGTGACTATTGATCAAATTTCATTCATTGATCTTGACTGGATTACCTCCCTAAATGGTTTTTATATGTAGATAGTATTGCCCCTGCCACATGTTAATTATGTGGCGTTGTCTCCCATGACTTCAACTTCTGATGATTTAGATCCAGTAGTTGACATGGCGATCTCTTCGGTAGGGCTATTGGAGCCTGATCTCCTTACCCCTGTCGAGAGCCTCGACATGTGTTCCTTCCAGAGAATTTTTCTTCCATCCAGTGAAGATATCTTGGAAGCCATGACCGAGTTTTGTCCCTTGACATGGTGTCCTTCCAGAGCATTATCCTCTTGTAAGCCATGATCAAGAAGAAGCCAGAAGAATAGTTTTTCCTCTCTGTAGCAAGCTCGTTAAAAAATGAAACAGAGGTCTTGAGCATAGTTTTTCCTCTTTGTAGCAAGCTCGTTAAAAAATGAAACAAAAATATGGGATTGAACCTGGAGCCTTGAGCATAGTTCTTTTCCTATGGAAATCTCATTAAAAAATGAAATAGTCACCTCTCCCGTCAGATCGAATCTTTTGCCAGATCTCATAGATGTCGAGTCGAGTCTTTCGTTAGGTCTCGTATTTGCACCTTCATTTCATCCACCTGTATCCTTTTTCTCCATCTAGTGTAGGAATAGGTGACAACCTCAAATTCGTTGAATGAATTGAAGCTTGAGGGGCATATCTCCAACCTTTGATGATCATTCTGGAGTCAAGCCACTAGCTTTCAAGCTGGGGGCAGAGTACCGATCTTAGTCTTTGTTCTTTCTCGTGCTCGTAAAAACATGAGAATGTAGCCGAACAACTATTTATCTCTTTTTCAGGCTCACATGGATATACGAAAAAGGAACCCCCTGGAGTTTCTTTAAGCTCTTTTCAGACTCTCTAGACATGAAAAGATTGTCGAGTGATCTTGCTTCCTTTCCCACTCATTAAAAGGTTTGAAAGGGTGTCTTTCAAGTGATAATTTATCTCTTTTTCGGCCTCGCGAGACTAACATTATAAAAAAGGACAACAATGGAGTCATCTTTAAGTTCTTCTTCAAACTCTTTGAATATGAAAAACCACTGATTTTACCTTCTCTGGACTCGTTAAACAATCATACACTGAAGGGCCCATATGGGACCGAACCCTTACTTCTTCCAGTTCGTTAAACAAAGGAAGAGGGACTTACCGAAGGTGAGTTATATCGAGCATGTGTTACCCTCCTCGATCTCGTTAAATTACAAAGAGGTACTCATTTATCTAGATGGGGGGGAAATTGAAGGAAGAAAGCCTAGCAGTTTTTGAGAACATTACCAATAACTCTTAGAGTCGCCCTTGAGCACAACACTTTGTCTTTGCACACATATTAATTTGCTGAACCTCTGCACTGAACCAATCCTCTGATTTTATATTACTCCTTTGATTCACCTGACGAAAGTCATAGTATGCACTTCATCATCGTGTTTTGGTCCATGTCATGTTTTTGTTGTTGTGCCTCAGTGTTCAAGGGAACTATCCACCTCGAGAGTCAGCCATCACAAATATCTTGTTTCAATACCTGTGTCAGTCCATCTTCATTTTATCTACCAATTTACATCTCTGTGTCAATTTCATGTCATTGATGGGGGATACATCAAGGCCCTCCTGCGACGAGTCTATTCTTGTCGACTTCAACACATTATCCAAGAAATAGACTTAGAAACTAGTTAGTACCTTGGGACCTGCATGCCTCAATGGAAGGCTTCCTCGCATCCGACAGTGGGGTTACATCATTGACCTCTGATTGAATGATTCCATGAATGTTTGACTTCAAATCCTCTATTCACATTCATTGGAATGTACCAGGGTACCTTGGGTATCATTGACATCAATGGTGATTTCCCTCGCGCTTGTTAACGGTTTACATCATTGATCGGAAATCAAGTGGTTTCTGCTATGTTTGACATCATGACATCTATCCACATGGTTATATTCGTACTACATCGGGATCGGTAAGAAGACCCTGGGTTGAGTCATCACTCTTATATGTAATTTTCCCAGGTTGCGAAGGAGTTTCGTTTGTACAATGACACATGTACTGTTACATAGATCCACTTTGTATTGGTCGTGGCTATGTATTGTCATCTCATATATCCACTTTGTATTCTTCGTGGCTACGATCAGTTCAGGTCATAGGAGTATAGATCCACACTGTATCCTCAGTGGCTATACCTTTTATCAATATAATTATGGATCCGCACTGTATTTTACGGCGGCCATATCTTGCAAGTCTTTATCACCCAAGCATAGGTATGTCTGTCTTGGGTTTGAAACATGTCATAATAATTGTTTGATGTTTGTGTGCAGCTTCTATCAAGTTCTCTACATCTATAACCTTGCTTAAAAAAGTCTACAAAGTACTTCAGTCATCATGTCTTCTAACTTCGTACTTTTGGGGGCAATCTGTTACACCTCAAAATTACTCACTTCGATAGTGTCGCAAGTGTCATCATTACAAGTGTTGTAAGTGTCACATCTTGTCCACAAGTGTTGCATCTTGACTACAAGTATTATAAGTGTTGCTAACATAATAATACCTTATTTCCTATGTCATGCCTCCAACGACTTGATAGGGACACTTAGGACACCTCAAAGACTAGTTTTGAAGAGGAGGAATCAGTCTATTAGAAGTACAAGCCTTTTTCCACTGAAAGAACCACTCAAAAATGGGTTTTGGAGGGGAGCGCTTCCATATACACTATTAGGGATCACTGGCGCTCCCTGACCTTCTTTGGGGAGCATTATAACGCTCTAGTTCCCCTTTTGGGGGAGCGCTACCTTTTCTGGGTGAAATTTGGTTTGTTGAGAAGAATGAGGGAAAGATCCCCTCAATATCTGAAGGTGGCTGGATTCGAATATGATCTCAAGGCATGATCTTAGGGAAGATCCTCAACTGAATGAGAGAAATCCTCAACTTATCCCAAATATCTCTCAAGTGGTTGGGTCTTTCCAAGATTATATAAAGAGGCCTTCTCATGGTGAAAGGAGAGGGAAAAGATTGGAGGTCTGAAACCTATGATCTCATAGGCAACATACAGCACAGGAAGAGAGACATTGCAATAGCATATAACTTATGATATCATGAGGGAGATGTCATTTGAAGCATCAACATCTTGTATGTGGGTTATTTGAGAAAGGGTATGGATAAGGAGAGCTTGGTGAAGTTGTTGCACTACATCTATGGTTGTAAGTAACACTTTGTTTTAATCAATATAAATTCATGCTTGGTCTGTTTCCTTTGAAGTTTGTTGTGAATATGAACTTGTCTTCTTCATAAGATAGATCTATATTTGAGCTAATCTCAATAGAGTAGGAAGTATTTTGTACCTTTGTTTGTTTTGCAGGACCTATCAAGGAGCTCAAGATCGAAGTTCAGCCAGGACTTTGCAAGGACAAATGTCGCTAATAAGGTACATATCTCTCTCCTTCTCTTTCATTTATTAGCTTAATTAGATCTAAAAGGAAAGTCAGTGTCCATGTTAAGCACTTTTCTATCTTGGTCTTAAAGAGTTAGGGACCTCGAGAGAATCCACATGTCCGTAGGGGGATTTCTCTTCAACAACGACAACCATACAAACTTCCACAACATTGTCAGAGGCACCAGAGAGATGAGGTAGTGGGAGGGGACGCAGTGAAGTGCTTCAAAACGTGCAGAGCAACCTGTCTCATTTGACACAAATAATTCCTATGGTTTAGGTCGAGGATCTTTCGGAGGCTACGAAGTGGCAGGTGGTAGGTGTGCCTCGTGCTTGGGTATGACTCTTTCGGTGTCTCACAAATTCCATAGTCTATTATGATGACACTCATTTGATGCCACAAGCGTAGATGTCATTACTATTGTATGATTGGCTATATATGTATATTGAGGGTATCAGCCCCAATTTTGTACTATAACATCATATTTTTTGAAATACATATAAAAACGTGGTTCCTTGGCTTAACTTATGTTACAATGTGTACATTGATGAAAATGTTTTATTTTCTTTAGTTATGTACCAAATGTCAATCTAAAACAAAATTATCATATGCATCGGATACATAATTATAACTTCTAGGTATCTAATGATAAGTAATAAAATCAAACTTTCATTCTAAAATTTGTACCCATAGGAATCGTCAGAGTAGAGTAGGGTCATGCACACCATAACTGTCGTTCAATTCACATACTACTAACTGGGAGTCCAAGAGAAATTATAATGAGTGAATATCATGTAAAATGACATCACGTAAAAGTTCTTTAACAACGCTATATTCAGCCACATTATTCATGGATGGCCCTAAGGAAACACCACCTGAAGACACCAGTAGACCCTTGTGCGAGTAAAAAATCCAAGCGACGAAAGGCAAGTTCTTTGTATGACGACTGGCCCCGTCTGCGAATCTTAAGTAGACCAAATAATTCATTGACATCTGCCAACCAAGGGAAAACTTGATAAGGAAGTTGAAGATAAATATAAAGGGAAAATATATATACACTAAATTACATTAGTATACAAAGAGTTATTCCCAATCTTTGGGCTCAAGCATAATATATTTTCAAATAAAGCCCATTCATGGGCTCAACCAACATGTCCCCTTCATAATCTTCTAATTCATAGGCTCCTTTTTCTAATACACGTCGCATGATATAGGGACCATGCCACATGGGTTTGAACTTTCCTTCCCCCAGTGGTTCTTTGGCTTGGTCATATAGAAGGACCAAGTCACCCTTAGCGTACAGCCGAGGATAGAAAAACTTATCATATTGGACCTTGAAACGTCTTGTATTTTCTTCAATAGCCATAGAGGCATCTTGACACTACTCATCTAGACTCTCTAGGTGTATGAGACATTGTTCGAGATTGGAAGTTTCAAGTAGGAGCACCACTGCCAATATAAGAGAAGGGATTTCACATTCAATAGGTAATATGGAATCCACACCATGTACTAACTGGAAAGGAGAAAAACCACTGGAAGTCTTGACCGAGGTTCGGTATGCCCAAAGAGATGGATAAAGCATGATATGCCAGTCAGATTTTCTTTGGCTGACAGTTTTATGAAAAATGGTCTTCAAAGACTTGTTCATGGCCTCTACTTGTCCATTTTAATGGGAGTAGTAAGGGGAAGAGTTACCATGATTAAAACCCATTTTAGATGCTAGTTCTTCCATCATTTCATTATGAAAATGATTGCCATGATCAGTGATAATCTCACTCGGGATTTCAATCTTGGCTATAATTTGATTGAATACGAATAAGACGATAGTATTCCCAATGGATTTAAATTTAGGAATGGCCTTGGCCCACTTAGTAAAGTAGTGTATGACCATGATAATGTGTTGATCCCCCCAACCGAAGCTGGGTTGCAATCCACAAATTCCACCCCCCACTTGGTGAAGGGACCAATGGTAATGACTAGATGGAGAGGGGTTGGATGCAAGCTCATTTTATGAGTGAACACCTAGGAGGGGTGACACTTGTTAACCTCTTCGACACAATATTTAAAGATAAATGGCCAAAAATAACTGGCTCGCAAATTGTTTTGGGTTGTCAAGCCCAGATAGATGGCCCCATTAGCCCCAGTGTTGATCCGGATTATTTTCGGCACGAAATGAGAGCGGATATATAATAAAGAAATGCACAGAGATATCACGTATATCCAATAATATAACAGGAATATATCAGAGATGCAACCATAAACACAGAGATACAGTAATGCACGATTTCTATTAATGAAATAAATGTACAGAGACTGTAAAATACAGAGTGAAAGACTCGCTAGAATGGTGGCAGCTTATCTCTGAGAAGAGATGTGACG